>PVKY010007227.1:0-15123 GCA_004027775.1 Bradypus variegatus | reverse complement strand
AGGATGGCCAATGGTGTCCGGAAAACCTCTGTTAGCTGGGAAGGCACGTGGCTGGTGTCTGCTCCAAAGTTCTGGTTTCAAAATGGCTTTCTCCCAGGATGTTGCTCTTTAGGCTGCAGTTCCTCAAAAATGTCACTCTTAGTTGCTCTTGGGGTGTTTGTCCTCTCTTAGCTTCTCCAGAGCAAGAGTCTGCTTTCAATGGCCATCTTCAAACTGTCTCTCATCTACAGCTACTCTCTCACCTAGTGTGCATTCTTCAAAGTGTTCCTCTTGGCTGTAGCTCCTCTTCAAAATGTCACTCTCAGCTGCACTGAATTCCTTCTGTTTGTCAGCTCATTTATATGGCTCCGGTGATTTAATTTAGACCAACCCTGAATGAGTGGGGCAACACCTCCATGGAAATTATCCAATCAGTCATCACCCACAGTTGGGTGGGGCACATCTCCATGAAAACACTCGAAGAATTACAATCTAATCAACACTGATATGTCTGCCCACACAAGATTACATCAAAGATAATGGCATTTGAGGGGACATAATACATTCAAACTGGCACAGAGGGTAAGATTTTCAAGAACACCCTAGATCCCTCATGCCCCACTCTGTCCATACCTATGTTTATTCTTCCACCTGTGTTCTTGATTACCCTTCTCCTTGTCCTCCAAATAATCCCTTCTTTCTTAAATTTTGAACTTCTCTCTTTCTGGTTTCTTCTCCCTGATCTATAAACAGGCTTAAGCGTTTCCTATGTCAAAACAAAATGTTGGCAGCTATCTTACCTCTGCATGTCCCTGTCTTATCTCCCTGTCTCACACAGTCTGTATTTCTCTCCTACTCTTGTTCTGTTTTCTACTGCATTGTCAGCTATATGCAAACTCCCCAAACTATATTTACCATAACTGTCTATTTCCCCCTGGGTTCTAGACCTGCACTTCCAAAAAGCAGTATTGTTTATGGATTAAAGATGTGGAATCTGTGGTCAGCCAACCTTTGTTCAAAGCCTGGCCCCAATGCTAGTGTATAGAATCCCAATTGTTTTGTGTGTGTTGATTTTATACCCTGCCACTTTGCTGAATATTTATTAGCTCTCATAGCCTTCTTGTGGATTCCTTTGGATTCTTTCTATATAAAATCATGTCCTCTGCAAATATAGTTTTATTTCTTCCTTTCCAATTTGGATACATTTTGTTTCTTTTTCTAGCCTAATTTCTCTGGCAAGAACTTCTAGTACAATGTTGAATAGTAGTGGTCAATGCAAGCATCCTTGACTTGTTCCAGATCTTCATGGGAAATCTCTAAGTCTTTCACATTGAGTATGATGTTAGCTGTGGATTTTTCATAAACTGCCTTTATCATGTTAAGAAAGCTCCCTTCTATTCCTACTTTTCTGAGTATTTTTATTTTTATCAAGAAAGCCTGCTGGATTTTGTTGAATGCCTTTTTTCCATCTCTCGAAATAATGATGTGGTTTTTATTCCTTTGTTTTATTTATTTAATGTATTATGTTGATCGACTTTCATATGTTGAAACACCCTTGCATTCCTGGGATGAATCCCACTTGGTGATGGTGTATGATATTCTCAGTATGCCATTGGATTTGGTTTGCAAGTATTTTGTTAAGGATTTTTCCACCTAGGGAAATTGATCTGGAATTTCTTTATTTGTGATGTCTCCACCGGGCTTTTGTATCAGAGGAATACTGTCCTCAGTGAATACATTTGGAAGTGTTTCCTCGTCATGAAGTCTCTGGAGGAGTTTGAGAGGGCTTGGTTTTCTTCTTTAAATATTTGGGAAAATTCTCAGTAAAGCCATCTGGTCCTGGACTTTCCTCTGACAGAAGATTTTTCATTATTGATTCAATCCCTGTACTTGTTACAGGTTTCTTGATGTTTTCTATTTCTTCTTGAGTCAATTTGGGTAATTACTCTATTTCTATGAATTTTTCCATTTCTTCTAGATTATCCAGTTTGCTGGTGTATAGTTGTTCATAATATTCTCTTAAAATCATTTTTATTTCTGTAAGGTCAGCAGTGATATCACCATTTTCCTTTCTGATTTTATTATTTGCATCTTTCCTCTTTTTTTCTTTGTCAGTCTAGCTAAAGGTTTATCTTTTTTTTATTTTTTTCAAGAAAAAAATTTTTATTTTGCTTATCCTCTCAAATGTTTTTCTATTCTCTATTTAATTTTTCTCTGTTCTAATCTTAATTATTTATTTACTTCTGATAACTTTGGATTTACTTTGCTGTTGTTTTTCTAGTTCCTGGCACGTAACAGGTGCTCAATAAATGTGTACTACGATTGTCTTCACCTGCACGACCCACAGGTACTGTTATAGTCTAAAGTGTCAACTTAGGCTGTAATACCTGGTCATTTAATCATACACTAACCTAGGTGTTGCTGTGTGGGTATTTTGAGGATGTGGTTAATATCTACAATCAATCGACTTTAAGCAAAGGAGATTACCCTTGATAATATGGGCGGGGCTTATACAATCAGTTGAAGGCTGAAAGAACAAAGACTGAGGTTTCCTAAAGAAGAAGAAATTCTTCCTCGAGATAGAAGCATAAAATCCTGTCTGAGTATCCAGCCTGCTAGCCTGCCCTAGAAATTTTGGACTTGCCAGCCCCCACAATCGTGTGCCAATCACTTAAAATAAATTTCTTCAGATATTTCCTATTGGCTCTGTTTCTCTGGAGAACCCTGACTGATATGATAACTTATTCTCAACCTGCCTAAAACTGAACTTACCTTTCCTCCTTCTTCTTCCTCGTGACTCCCCATTTGAGGGACTGTTTGCCTAGGACAGGTCATCATGTCTGCCTCCCTATGTCTCACCAGCCTCCAGTTTGGTCTCCCTGCCTTTACTCTTTTCTCCCACCAATCTACTCTCCTCACTGAGGTCAGATGGATCTTCAGATCTGTGAGTCTGTTCAACTTATTCCTCTCCATAAAAACCCAGCAGTGTCTCCCCATTGACTGACAGATGAAATCCACTACTAAGCCTGCCATCTAAGGCCCTCAGGGTTCTGGCCTCTGTTTGCCCCTCTTTTCCATCCCTTTCTCACCCACCCCTGTCCTGCTTCCTCCCTTTATGATTTCTCCATACTAAATTGCCAGCAGGCCTCCAAAGAGCCATTCTGCTTCAACACTCTGTGCCTTGCTTCCTTCCCTTCCTGATAACAACACCATCAGCATTTTAGTCCCCTATCTTTCCCCCCTGCAGTTCTACAACAGACTCCTGTGTAAAACTCCGCCTCCCCCAGCTCAGCAGTACTGCACACCACCGTCAGATCCGCCTTCCTGGACATATTTGGTCACACTTCTGAGCCTTTGCACAGAATGCTTCCTCCCACTTTGCCAGCCAAGCATCCATCCTTCAAGTTCTGGTGTTAGGGTCACTGCCCAGGTGAAGCTATGCGCTTCCCAAGGCAGAGCCAGCCTTGCTCTCTGTGCTCCCAGGGCGTTCCCTTCCTGCCTCTGGTCTCTGTCACAGAGCTCTCACATTCGATCCCAAGGCTTTGTTTTCATAGCTGTCTCCTCCAGCAGCGCTAGATCTCCTTTACACCTCCTTCCCCTCCCTGCACTCCCTATCTCCTTTCCTGCTTTATTTTCTCCATAGCTCTCCTCACCATCTGACACACTATACATGTCACTCATTTGTCCATTTCTCCACTAGAATATAAACTCTATAAGGGTGGAAACTTTTGTCTGTTTTGATACATCCCCAGAGCTTGGAATAGTGGCTGGCACATGGTAAGTGCTCAATAAATATTTGTTGAGTAAATTGTTGAATAACCAGTGAATGCTACATTACCTAGCTGTTTATTCCTAGTAGCTAGCACATTGCCTGGCAGACAGTTGGTCCTAAATATATGTTTTTGAATGAATAAGTCATGTTGCTAGCCTGTTCAAAAAAAGGTCAAATACTAGTGGTGAATTCATCATTCCCTCCCTCCTGATCCAAGTCACTTAATTTTGAGTCTTTCATGTCTTGGCATGAACCCTTATCTTGAGTCTAACTTTTTGTCACTACCCTTGAGTTTCCTGCCAGGCACTGTTCTCTCCACACCCTTGACCACACTCCAAATGGAAATACTATTTACCCATGCATCCAACACATACTTATTGAAGCACTTGCAAAAGGCTAGTCACTGTTCCAGCCACTGTCCATCTATGTCATTTCCTCAAGGTGAGGACAAGCTGCCCCTCCCTCAGGAAGCTTTTCCTGACTGTCCAGGTCTGTGTGAATCTCTCCTTGGGTACCAACAGGCCACATCTTAGCACCTCATCCCTACATTATTAACCAATACACATGCATTACACAAAGGTAGATTTTTATAGAAGTGACCATTTAAAGAATCAGCACTTTTTAACATTTCAAACATTTTGGATGGAAATCTTTCTAACATGTATTTCACATTCCCCCTGTCTTCTTAAATAAGAGTGCTGTATACAGAATATCTACCTAACCTTCAACAACACAGGATCATCCTTATGGACACTTATTCTGTGATGTGACGCGTGCACAAGAATTAATCCTCACAATAACCCATCCCCTTGCAGTCCCTGAGGTCTCCCTGAGCAAACTTATCTCTTTTAATATGTTGTTTCCAATCTGGAGTGGGTTTAGGAGTCAGACGATGAAGCTTGTTAGAATTGTATGTAAACTAAGAGTGAACAGTTTCTAAGTGAGAGCTTGAGAGATTCTCATATTTTAAAAACCTATAGACTTCAAAGACTGGACTTTGTACAATCTATTTTGTTGATCAGAGGTCTTTCTCACTTAACTCCTTTTGTTTTTTGGGTGTATCAGAATTCTTGAGACTGGATAAGTGACTTCTTAAAAAGTGTGCCCTTAGAACATTTTTTTAAATTAATTTTTATTGAGATATATTCACATACCATGCAGTCATACATTCAACTGTTCACAGTGCCATTATATAGTTGTGTGTTCATCACCAAAATTAATTTTTGAACATTTTCATTATTGCACACACAAAAATAATAAGAATAAAAATTAAAGTGAAAAAGAACAATTAAAGTAAAAAAACACTGGGACACTAGGTGCCTTCCCCCGCCCCCCCCCATTTTTCTACTCATTCATCCATACACTGCACAAAGGGGAGTGTCGTCCATATGGCTTTCCCAATTACATTGTCACCCCCATAAGCTACATTTTTATACCATCGTCTTCAAATTTCAGCCCTTAGTACATTTAACATCTTCTACATTGTTTTTTGTTATAGCTAACTTTATATGCATATCTCATATCTTTTCAATTAGATTGTTCCTTGCTAAGATTATTTATTTCCCAAGGGCAAGAAGTATTTTATAGTCATCCATTCATTTGCTAAGTATTTTCTAAAGAAACTACTATGTGGAAAGTTCTGGGATAGAAAAAAAGATAAATAAGAAATATACATGATTGAAGAGAAAGGTACTTAACCAATACCAGGTAAGAAAGTGAGCAGAAAAATCCAGAGTGCTACCGGAACTCAAATGGAAGGAAGAGACTATTTTCTGGTTGGGAAAACTGGGAAGGCTTCACATAATAGGTAGCATTTGATTTGGGTCTTGGTAGATGGGAAGAATTTTGGTGCATACCAGCTCAGGATTTGGGAAAGCTGTGAAATGGGTAGGGAAAGAGAAACATCTGCATGCATTTTTGGAGAGTACAGTCATACTGGAGTCTTGGGAGGACCCAAAACATAGTCTCCCAGTCCCCAAATTCAGTTTGGAACAAATGGGTGAGACAAATGAGTGGCAGATGGAGCCCACAATATTACCTTTATTACTGATCAAGGGTAAGCTGGAGAACTGACTTCACATGAGAGTCAAGGGGGTTTACTAGCTGAACCCCAGAATGAGACTAAACACCTCCACCACAGGCAGCGTGGCTCAGGGAGGCCTCCAGGTTCTACAGACTATCATTCAGTTCTTGAGAAGTTTATCAATGCTTACTTTTTAAGCTTGAATTCTTAAGATTGTTGGATAGAAACAAACAGGAAATGGCATTTAAAGATGCATTTATTATCTTAAAGTAGGGTTTATTTTGCACCACCCATCTTTCCCACAATGTGCATAGTAAGGTAGCTACACAAAATAAACTAAAGTGCATTAGAATCACTTTCCATGAAGATTCACCCAGGATCATCTGTTCATTAACTTGGAGCTATTCAGGAGCATCATAACTAGAATTGTAAGTCCCTGGCCTATTTTAACTTAGATGGATCTGCACTTCAAAGATAAAAGACATGTTTTTGTAAAGCTCTACATTTTTCCATGTTAAGAATCGGTTCCTGGATTCTGGTGGAGAGAGAACTGGCTTGATGGGCAGGAAGCTGGCTACCTGCATCAGCAGCATGTGTCCTCTCTGGATCTGGGCACCTGTGGTCAGCTGAGATGTCAGGCGATGGGGACAGGGTGGGGCAGAGGGACGTGGGGTGGGGGTGAAGACACTGGCCACAATAAATGTATGGGTGCCCTCTGCAGGAAATGTGACATGTGGGGGAGAAAATGGGAGGTAGAAGGAATGAGGAAGAGATGGTGCCAGGGAGTGAAGGCTTCTTGAAGCTGAATTCCAATGACTGAGACTAGTCCAGGATGGGTATGCTTTTCCCCACCCCAAGTGCCCATGGTATTCCAGTATAAAAACCTAACGAATTCATCATTTCATCATACACAGCCTCCACTGGAGAATTCTGTCATGTAGGCAGCTTTGGGTCCCAGTCAGATTTGAGACTCTCCCTAAGGATACGTAACTCTACCTACACACGACTCTTAGCAGACAAAGAAGAGTGCAAATATTCACGAAAGTAGTTGCTAATTGTTGAGTGTACCAGGCACAGGCCACTTTGTACAATCCTCACAATTCTGTAAGGCCAGCATTATCATCCTCTCCACTTTACAGATAAGGAAACACAAGTTCAGAGAGCAAAGCGTATCTGTTTGGGTCAGGATTTGAAACTGCCTTGGGAGAGACTGAAACTCAGGGCTACCTGCCTTTACAGGTGCTCTTGCAGCAGTTTCTAGAAACCAGGGTTAGGAGGGAGTCAGGGGCAAAGCCTGATAGTGATCTGTTGGGGGAGGATGAGGGAGAGGGCTGGCTGTGGTGGTGATACAGGGGGGTCGGGGTGTGTGTGCGGTTATTTGTGGGGTCACTTCCTGGTCTGTGTGTCTGTATATTTTGTGAATGTGTGTGATTGAGTGTGTACACGGGTTTGTGTGTGTATTAGTGGGTCAGTTTTTGGACAGTGTGTATATGACTCTACGTGTGTTAGTCCCTGGGCCACGAGAGTATGTGTGTTGTGGCTTCGGTGAGGGCAAACGGAGTTGGAGTTTGTGCATGTTCGTGTGTAGCTGTGGAAGCTAGAGTAAGCAAGTATTTGGGGAGGTTGGGTGGGGTAAATCCTGGGCCACGTGGGAGGTGGGGGGTGAGTGTGTGTGTATGTGTGTCTGCCAGGAGAGGGTCGGATACCGGACCGTGTGTCTCCGTGTGTGTGCCTATGAGGGGTGAATGTGTGTGCGCCTTTGGGGGAGGGTTCCGGGAGGGGTCAGTCCCTGGGCCCCGTGTGTACGTGAGTACGAATGTGCGCGCGTCTGTGTGGGAGGGGGCGGAGGAAGAAGAGGTGAGGTGGGGGATGGGAGGGGGACATCCTTCGGACCCCGCCCTCCGCTGCAGGTGGGCCGGGCCGGCGGCGGGGCCGGCAGCGCTCGCTGCTCTTGGCTCGCGGCCGCGCCGGGCTCGCAGGGCTGGGCTCGGGCTGCGGGGCGGCGCCGGGACAGGAAGCGGAAAGCAGCAGTGCAGCGGCGGCCGCGGCGGGGCTTTGCCTCTACCCGAGCCCAGCGCAGGCCGCAGAGCCGGGGCCGCTGTGAGCCGAGATCCCGGGCCGCGGAGCCCGCCCGGCCGGCGCGGAGGTGAGTCCTGCGAGAGGCCGAGCGCAGCGGTGTCGCGGCCACGAGCGGCGGGCGCGGGGTGCAGACCTCCCACTGGGAGACGCCTTCCCAACCCGGACCTGCGTGCCCATGCGCCCTCCCGCAACCCCCCGGACCCTGATCTCCCAGTTCCACAGCTCTCCCGTCTCCTGCCGGGAGCCCCCTCCGTTCCTGCGGACCGCACCCCATCTCTCGTTTTCCGGGACCCCACTCCTTTCCCATCCCAGCGAGATGGTGCCCCTCCTGCTCTTGCCCCGCGCTCTCTGCCTCACCCCATTTCCCCCGGTCCGGTCCCGGGATTCCTTCCCCATGCCTCCAGCGCCCCCTTCTTCCCCGGCCGGACTTTGGGGGTGTGCCCCTTGGGGGTGCGCGGCGGGCCGGCTGCCTGGGAGTGGCCGAGCGTTCTTGTAGGACCCGGGGCGGCTTTATCGGCCGCTGCTGGGGTGGGGGCGGGCAGTCCCTGCGCTCCCCGGGAACTGGGCGCGCACCGTTGTTCCCACCCCTCTGTGGGCCTCGACCCGGGTAACCGTCAGCGCCCGGGGGCCGCCTGGCCCCTCGCCAGCAACTGGGACAGAGCTAGCCTGTGTTCACACCTCGTTTACAAAATTGATCCGGCTCTGAAGGCCTGGAGGGGCGAGTCCGGTTGCGCTTCGGAGAGCGCAACAGGCAGGTAGGAGTTTACTTTCAAAAACGCCGGGGTGGAGCAGAAAGCATCCAGCCAGTCTCAGTCCCGACATGTCCCTGTTTGAAGAAACCTCACCACGCCGGGGCAGCGTTAACCACGGGCAGGACCTCATTTCCTCCTGCAGCCTTTGAACTGCCCCAAGCAATGCGCTCAGAGAAGTGTGAAGCTTTATAAAAATTTCAACGCGTGGGTGCTAGAGGCTGGGGTGGGCTGGAGCCGTGGTCTCACGGCCGGTGAGACTCGGAGCAGCGAGGTCTGTTGCTCAGTTTTCACGTATCTAAACCAAGTATATGATACCCGCGCCGCGAAAGTGTTGTGAGCTCGTTTAGCTGCTTGTTAGGAGTCTTAGAGCGCATTATTATGATGGTGCGTCTGACACGTGCGTTTTGTTAAAAACTCTTGACGCGGCTGTGGTTGGAAATGCATGTATTTTTAGGCACTTATTCCAAAAGCTAGCAAGCTGTAAAGACGGGTATTTTCACTGACATGTTTATAAATTTTACAGGGTTTCTGAAAAAATATTGTAACTTGTGTCACCAATCAACAATGCTAATTAGCATTCTCCTATCCCTGGGTGGGTTGTTTGATTACATGGCTCTTGAAGGGAGATGGCAGAAACTGTCTGAATCAAGGAAGACGTAATTAGCCATTTTCTGTAACCATTAATTGGAATTTTCAGAATTGCATTAAATCAGTGTGATAAAGTTGCGGCTTTGGTTTGTGGGAGGAAACTTTTATTCTACAGTTCATATAAATAACACACTTTACCTATATATGAACACTTAGCATTCACAAATGTGGGTGCCTCTCAGTGTAATTAGTGAAACACCCAGTATGAAATTTTTACTGTTAGCTGGTAACAGTGTTGGAAGCGTAACTAGGTTGTGATTTGATTTGTAAGTAAAATGGGAGAAGAATTTTGAGAGTGGCATATTTGCAAGGTCTGCTTGCCAGGTTGTAATTTTTTTTGTCTTATGTATTTGAGCAACAGGATGGAAACCAGAAAGGAAATATAAAGCTTCTTCCCAAGCAACAATTTGATACCACCCTTGTCTATTGAAGATTAAGCAAGTGTTTGGCAAAGCAGGTATATACCCCCATCCCCGCCCTCCCCAACATACACACACACAGACACAAAGACACACGCACACACATATTTGCTTCTCTCCAGTTCAGCAGCTGTTAGGGTCATGTGGGCACTTATCACATTGTATTTTAATTGTCTCCACATTTGGGCTGTGAACTCCTTAGGAACCACAAATATTTCAGATCCGTTTTTTTTTCTTCTCCACTCCACACAGTGCTTGGAACACTGAACCTGTGAGTAGGGGTTGAAATTGCAAAATTCTTTGCGTGTTATGTATGGTTTGGGACAATTTGATTGCATCCCACCACCCTCTATGTAAATAAACTAGTCTGGTAATTGCTACAGGCTATACAATTTCCATAGCTAAAAGCACAGGAGTTAGACTATCAGAATTCAAGTTCTGGCTCCAGCACTTTATCAGGTGTGTCCCCTTAACTGTAGCATGAGAATACTATTTTACCTCTTGTAATGGCTTGTTCTGAGGATTGAGATATTGCATACAAATGACTTAAAACAATACCTAACACATGCTAAGCAGTCAGTGACTATAAACTGCTAGATTATCATTACCATCATCTCTTAAAGTGAACTAGATATGGACAGGTTGACTGGCTCTATATGGCATGTGATTTGGGTATCATGCTATGCCATTCTTCCATTAGATGGACAAGGTAGAATTTAGTGGGCTTGGGGCTGGATGATTTTTCTACCAGCTTTCTTGGTCTTACTGAAGCCTGATGGAAAGGAACATGCATGTTGGCTGTTGTCTGCATCATTGTCCTTAATCCCACTTCTTGACAGAGCTATCATTGAACTCGGCACCATGGGATTTTCAGGGGAAGTGGTGCTCATGAAAAACGTTTCTTCTGAAGCTTAAAAATCCAGCAGAGGAGAAGGGGGTCACTTGAAAGCAGATACACATCATAGACCTCCAAACATGTTAACCATTCACAGCTCTTCATGATCTGTGCCCAGCCACTGGGGGTGCTTCAGGGGTAATTAATGACTTAGGCCAAGAGCAGTTATTCTGGGAAGGTGATTTGAAATCATTGGCAAGACAGGTAAAATGAGGTTGACATTTTCTTTCCTTGTGAATAGTGGCCCAGAACCATTCATTTATGTGAGCTCTGTTGTAGTGAAAGAATCACAGGCTTTGTCACAGATGCCACAACCCTGCTGATCCCTACATTAGTGACCTGGATGAGTCTTTTGTGGTTTACAGACCACAGGTTCAGCGAAACATTTTGGAGACCTTGCCATACTCCTCTCCACCCTCCCTTCTAACCCCATTGCCCTCCAAGTAAATCCATTAAAACCTACACACAGTTTTCTCTGATTTTCCAGACATACACTTGCAACCTCGGAATAGTCAAATAGGGCACTGCAAGGAGAAATGGAAATCACTGGTTACTTAGCTATAGTTAATCATATCTGTTAAAGGTAGACTAGAAAACTAACCAGCGTAGATAAAAAGTGTACATAAGTTCCATGAAAATGATACATATGTCATGTCTATACAAAATATTATTCCTAACTTAAGGAATTTCACTTTACAAAATAATGATCATGGCTCTCAGTTGTAGTAAGAAAAAATGTTGCCTCTAAATGAAATTATTTAAATTGTCATTTTCCCCTTGAATGTCACATAATTAAAAATGGGTGTCTTGAGAAAAATGTTATCTTCAAGATGTAATAGAAATAATACTTAATGGAATAAACCCTTTAGAATTCTACATATGATAAAAATCAAATATTCAAAGTAATGTACCTGGTACAAATCATAGATAAACACATTTGTACCAGAAACTTCTTTCTCTTGGAAATATATCCACCAGAGTGGGAGAGGAGTGGCCTCTCAAGATAACTTTGCATCCTCCAAACTAGAGCTCCCTTAATCACTTAATAGCTCTAGGCAGAGCTGATGTTTTTATAATTTCCTTCTCTTGAAGGTTAGCTGATGTTTACCACTATCATTACCATGACATATTATTTCTCTCATACGATTTTCTGAACACTGTATTTTTCTTTTAAGTACTAGTCAGGTATGTTTTATATGAGTGAACTTGACTTTAGGGGAAAACTCCATTTGAGGCCACTGATTTTCACTTTAATTTAATGAAGTGTAGTGAAGGAGATTATTTCTGATGTTTTTGCCTGGAAATTCCAGAATGCTGGTGCCAATGCTGTCACTCAGACAAAAATATATTGTGCACCTGTCTGAAAAGGGGTCTCCTTGGCTTCATGCAATATGGTGTGAGGAGCTCGAGCCTCTATCCTGATTTTTGGCTCCAGCCCTACCCAAGCAGGGCGAGTAACTCTTAAGAGATAGCTGACAGGAGGGGGAAGATGGAGGTAAACAGACAGGGTACCTTTGGGCAGTGGCTGCAAGGGGCTATTGCAGATTTTGACTTAGTGTATCTGGAATATGAACTCATGCTGCTGAGTGAAACTGTTCATGCAAGTCAGCAGTCAGCTCCACTGCTGCATCTAATCTCTCTGCATCCCCTTTTCCTTACCTATAAATTAAAGCCTTGAATAGTTAATCTCTGGTTTCTTCCAGGGTGAACCTAAGGTCTCCATGCCCTGAGGTCTGCCCCCAAACTGGAGAGGCAATAATGAACATGGTCCCTGTCCTCATGGAGCTTACAAGCTATTGCAGGAGACCAACATTAAGTAATCACACAAGTAAATGTATAATTGGGAACTGAAATAGAAGAAAAAGTAAGGGGTGCTGAGAGAGGGCCTAATTGAGATTGGAGGATCAACAAAGACCACTGTTTGAAAAAAGCAGTATTTATTCAGGGATTTTTTAAAATTCAGTTTTATTGAGATATATTCACATACCATACAATCATCCAAAGTGTACCATCAGTTGTTCACAGTACCATTATGTAGTTGTGCATTCATCACTGCAATTAGTTTTCTAACATTTTTGTTACCTCAAACAGATAGATAAAAAGAATAAGAATAAAAATTAAAGTAAAAAAGAATGCCCAATACATCCCACCCACCCACCTCATCCCTCCCTATGACTCATTTACTTTTCGTCCCTGTTTTTCAACTCATCTTTCCATACACTGGATAAAGGGAGTGGGAGCACCAAGGTTTTCATAATCATTCACACTGTATAAGCTAAATAGTTATACAGTCATCTTCAAGAATCAAGGCTACTGGATTGCAGTTCAACAGTTTCAGTTATTTCCTTCTAGCTATTCCAGTACACTGAAAACTAAAAAGGGATATCTGTGAAACACATAAGAATGCCCTCCAGAGTGACCTCTCGACTCCACTTGAAATCTCTCAGCCACTGAAACTTTATTTTGTTTCATTTCTCTTCCCCCTTTGGTCAAGAAGCCTTTCTCAACCCCACAGTGCTGGGTCCAGGCTCATCCCTGGGAGTCATGTCCCGCATTGCCAGGGAGATTTACACCCCTGGGAGTCATGTCCCACATAGTGGGGAGGGCAGTGAGTTCAACTGCTGAGTGGGCTTAGAGAAAGAGGCCACATCTGAGCAAAGGAAGGTTCTCTGGGGGAGACTCCTGGGTACGATTATAAGTAGGCTTAGCCTCTCTGCTGTAACAAGCTTCATAAGGGCAAGCCCCAAGATCAAGGGCTCAGCCTTCTAAATTGGTAGTCCTTAATGCCTGAGAGAATATTGTTAGTTTAATATTTCCACATTGTTCCACAATCTGTTGGGAGATTTTTGAGGGAATAGTGGGGGATAGGCGAAATAGGACATGTGTAGAGTGAGCATGGGCTGTGCAAAGGCCATGAGGCTGGAAAGAGCTTTTTGTCTTAGAAGAATTAGGACTGGAGAAGGAGGAGGGAACTGGAGAGGTGGGCAGGGCCTCAAAGATCAAATGAGAGAGATTTTATTTTTTATTCTAAGTGCAATGGGAGGAAATGGAAGGGTTTTAAGCAGGGAAGTGACATATGCATTGTGATTTAAAAAGCTGATTTTGGCTGCTGCCCATCCTGGGCAGTATAGCAGCGAGTCTTGTCAGTGGTCTGTATGATAGACAGTGCCAGCTTCGAGGATCTGTATTTACACCTTTATTTAACTTTGCCCCATTCAGGCCACTGCAGCAGCCTATGGGTTTATTGCCCAGGGAACCTGGCTCCTTTTCATTACTTTATTATCTTTTCCAGATAAGGAATGCCTTCTGACCTTATCTGAGTTCCCTTAATTTCCTCTGCATATAATCAAACTATCTTGTAAATATTTCACTGCAGTGATAAGCTTCAGAGTATGTTTTCTATTAACTATATGGAAGCTGTCACCTCCTTGGCTCAAACTCTTTTAAAACTAGTTCACCCTGGATTTTATTAGTTTGCTGCTCCTTAATCTGCAGTCGGATCTTGGGCAAAAGTTGAAGGCTGTGATAGAAATGGTGTGAGTTAGAGGAAGGGGCCTTGAGCTCTGTGTAGACTGAATTCGATTAAGGAAGCCTAGAGGCTTTTGTAACGTGGTGCAGCCCTATATTGGTTTGTGAGCCTGGAGGAAGTGGGTGGCTGGGAGCTGGGAGAGCGAGGGGAAGATCCCGGAGACCAGGCAGGACCTAGTGACAGATGTGTGGGAGCAGAGTAGTAAAAATGGCACAGCGTTGGATCTGTAGGATAGATAGGATGATCGTATCGACGTATAGCAGGGAATTGGACAGTATAGGCCTGGACACAATTAGAGAGCGGTTGTGGTGGGCCATGATGATCCCAAGTGGAGCAGGAGGCATCTAAGGAGGAGATACACATTTGGGGTTTATCCTTTCAATAGGTATTTGTTGGGTACCTAATATGTTCAGAGTATTCTGGGGGTGAGTAAACCATAGTTCCTGTCTCCAAGGAGCTTATGATTTAGTACATTCACAGATGGAGAAGAATAACAGGATGAGTTTTGAGTCTTAAGGGACAACTTGATGGGGGTGAGGAGGAGGCAGTACTGGAAGAGAAGTAGCATGAGGTGTCTTCAGACAGGAGGCTCTGTGAGAGCAGGCAGTGTGCCTTCACCCTTGCTTAGCAGGGTCTCACAAACGTGCTTATTAAACACGGATGTGGATGAATGAATAAATGGAGTAAGAGTTGGGGGGAAGGAAGACAGGGATGTGACTCTCAGTGGAGTGTTGGGGATGGAGGATCCAAGGTGACGAATCAAGAGGGAGGGAACGGCAGTGGGTACAGACCACCCGTGTGGTAAGACTAGGCAGGAATTGTGAGAGAGAAACCAGAGAACGGTGGCTGGCAGAGTTAGGTAAAGCCTTTCCCCAAAGGGCACTTGGGAGCCATGACTCTCCTTTGAGGGACATGCCTGGAGTTGCCTTAATGGAGGCCCAGAGGTTTTAATGAGGGCAAGGAATGACGTCCTCTTGCAGAGAGGAAAGAGGAATGAAACTTTGGTTACTATGTGCCAGAGGGTTTA
>PVKY010007226.1:0-15121 GCA_004027775.1 Bradypus variegatus | reverse complement strand
TAAAACAAAAAATTTCTGGAAGGGTCACAAGAAACCATTAACTTCCATCATCTCAAGGGAATGAGAATATTAATGGGGGTGGGGACTTTCACATTTCATTTTCCACCCTTCAGAATGATTTGTTTCTGTTTACCATTAGTAGTTTTACCTTTATAATACAAATAAATAGATAAATCAACGGAAAAAATAAATAACAGCATAGGATCAAGATACTGTTTGGCAAGATTTTATTTTAAAAGCAAAAATCACATGAAAGTATTTTAATCATTTTTTTCTACTTACCTCTTTGGGGAATTGCTACCACTCAAAGAAATAAATCCCAAAGGAGGTTGCTTTGTACAGGATGATAAATATTACAGAAGTTGGAGTAAATTATTTCTGGCTGTTTCACAGCCTTATATACCTATATGCAGAGCATTTGACCAATATTTGCTTTATTTCAAATCATTGTTTTAGAAATCATAAACTGTTTTTTCATCTCAAGGAGTTTGTTTTTAAGACATGCATTCAAAGAGGAAATATGGACGTCAGCAGAAGCACGTCGGCAGAGAGGGCCAGTGGGCCCCAGCAGGTTGGTGCCTCACTGGCCCCAGTGACATCAGGCCCTGCTGCTCGGCCTGCCAGACCAGGACAGCGCGCGGGAGCTGCTGCCTTGGGGCCGCACTGGTCCTGCTCAGCTGGTTCGCACCCGTGACTGAGAGCTGGGCAGGGCCACTGGCATCATGACCAAAGTCAGCACTTGGCTTAGACAGTGGACACACCCAGGGTCTGCACAGGTTCTGGAGCTCAGGCCTGGCCCAAAAGGGAGAGAAAGAAACTGAACATAGAGACAGAGGCTCTGAGTGCAGGGTAACCCCAGAAGCAAAGCCCCATTTCCCAGACTGGCCTGCGGCAGGTATGAGAGCAGAGGTAGGCAATTGGGACTCAGAACGCCATGGAAACCAGAACTGCATTGCTTGTATCAGTTTTATTTGACTACCAAGTAAAATTTATTTCCAAAAGACAGGACTAAAAACAAAAGTTTGAAAACCTTTGAAGTACAGGGTACTTATAGGCATGCAGTTCTAGAACATCATAATAAAACTTTTTTTACAACCATTCCTTCATTTCTTCACCTGTTAAAAAACAATAGGACTGATAATACTTGCCCTCCTGAACTTTGCAGGAAGGATCAAATGGAGTAATAACCATCTTCACCTAACAGGCCCTTAGGAAACAAATTTATTATTTCCTTCCTTCATAATGAAGGGTATTTCCAGTTCAAATAATTAGTCATGCAAACAAGACCACGTGTTTCTAGAAGGGAGGAGGAGGAGGACAAAGAGGAGAAGAAGGACAACAACATCTCAGTTGCAATTTTAAAAGAAAAAGACTGTGTTTGGGTGCCTGCCACCTAAAGGAAATAGGGATGAGGTGGGAAGGGGAGCAGCAGAGTGTACTACACACTCCCTAGGTGCTAAGTGCCAGGCTGTAAGATGCTTTATATATTTCATTTAATTCTCACAGAATATGATGCAGGCCTTATCTCCATCTTACAGATGAGAAAACTAAGGTTAAAGAGAGAATAAACAATATAGCCAAGGTCAGGCAGAGATACTATCACCCAGGTTGGCCCACCTCCCATCTCCAGGGTGCATAACCTTGCCATTAACTCCTTCTAAACTTGGGAGTTCCCTGGCCTTATATCTCTTTCCATATGTTATCTCCTTTAAAATCTAGTCTTTTTCATCGCTTGGGTTATATCCTCTGTACAGATACTCTTTCCTGCACTTCCAGCCCCCTAGACATTTCCAGTTGAGATCCCCCCATCCTTGCAAATACATCTCTAAAAGGAGCTCCTGAGCTTGCCCCTCATACACCCCACCTCCACCTGGGGGTTCCCCTCTTCTCCCTGCCTCTGAAGCTCAAAATTACCACCACTTTCAGTAATTTTCCACTTCCCTATTTACATACTCATCAATTGTCAATTATCTTGATTCTTTCTTCAAAACATCCCTTACCTCCCTTTTGTTTCTACTTTTCCTCTTTACACCCTAGCACTGTGAAATTCATGACTGCCTGATTCCTTGCAGAAGTCTCCAAGTGGTCTCTTGTGCTTCCTTTATCCTGTACCCTATCATCCTTAAAAATACCACCTTCATCAGCCATTTATCCTCCCACCTTTCGTGGATTGCCCACTGCCTTCATGGGATGATCAAATCCACACTCAGCCCAGCACTCAAGGCTGCTTGCATCTGGCCCCCCTCTCCAGCCTCATCCCAGACTCCTCCACTCCCCGTTTTCTTACTACACCACACATCCCAATGCCATGCTCCTCCCCACACATACCCCCCACTAATGGCACCCCGGTTCCTCCCGCAGGTCCAGGTCGCCCCCCTACTTCCTCCTGCCCCACCTCCTCAGTCAAGGCCTCTGCAGTCCTCCTCCCCAAGCCAGCAGCACTCATTATCTGTACCATTCATAGGCAAGTAATTATGCTCTGACTTGTAACTCTCTTCTATTTAGCCTGGAACAGGCATTGAGATCCACCAGTGCTATTTAATTTCTCCCATGTCTATAGCTCATCACTCCAAGCAGTTAAAGGTAAACACTGTTTAATAGGTTTCAGTTTCTCCCTACAATGCCTTAAATGATAAAGTAGGTGCTTGAAACCTGTAGTACATGTGTTGATTTCCTTTTTCTTTCCACATAAGTTGGCCTCAAACAAAGAGCCAAGGCTGGTCAGAATAAGAAGCATTAGCCTTAGAAGCCTGATACTGGCAACCACAAATCTCCCACAGGCCATTTCATCTTAACCCCTCAGCCCTGGATCCTGTATCTCACCGGCCCCTGGTCTCCAGAGGGGTCTTCTGACCGAGGACCCTGTGAGGCCACCCCAACCAGGGTCTACTTGTTTCTTTGGTGGTAGCATTTCCATGCCCTTCCCTGGTCCAGATGTTTGTGTTGCTTCTTTTTTTTTTTTTTTTTTTTGTAAACGTCCCCGTTACAAAATAATAATAATAATGAATTTTAAACTCCCTAAATTCTGACCCTTTCATTGGTGAAACCACCTCCAGCCGAGCTCAGGGGCCCGTCTAAAGTACCCCGAGGCACCCCTGCCCTTGGGAGAGAAAGAAGACACTGCACCTTTAAGTCTGCAGCCAGTTGAGAAAAACAAGCTGTGATTTATATAAGCGGGAAAATCATGTGATTTGCAGGAACGTTCCCTCCTCCTCCGGCCCCCTCCTCCCGTCGCCTCCCGAGCCCTGCCAAGCGGGGCCCGGGCCGCCGGCAAGGCTGGAGGAGGGGGCGCGGGCGGGGGCGGCCCGGAGCCTCCATTCACAAAGCCCGCGAGGCGCGCGAGCGGAAGGGCGGCGGGGCGGGCAGGCGCGACGGCCGCGAGCGAGCGGGGCCGCGCTCCTGTGTGCATTTCTGCAGCTCCTCCCCTGTGGCTCTCAGATGCCGGGAACGGCCCCGCTCGGGCTCCGGGGCGCAGTAGAGTTTGGTGCCCAAACAGTCCCGCAGTGCCTTGTGTTTAGGAGGGCAAGGCGTTCCCAACGTCCTCCGCCTGCCTCGCAGGTCGCACAAAGCCGAGGGTCACAGCTGCCAGAGGGGCGCTGCCCACTCACCTCCCTCCCCTGGGCGGGCTCTGCCAGCCCCCTCTCGCGTGGAAGTGTGCGATGGAGAAAATAAGTCTTTCCCCTAACTTCTCGGGGTAAAAGGAAAGCCAGGGGCCTTTGCACCCTGTAGAGGTGAGAGAGCAATTTAAGAAATAATTTGGCTGGGAAAGGGCGTGATGAAAATCAGCTCTTTCTAGAGCTGAGAGGCAGTCGTGTTTAGCCCAGAGGACCTAGCTCTCAGAAAAAGAAAAAAAAAAAAAAAAAAGCAAAACTGATGTGGCCTTTTCAGACAGAGCCAAGGAAAATAAATACATAATTTGGAGGCCCTAAGAACCAGCAAAGATATCTTTTAAATATGAAAGGGAGGGTGGTGTAACTGCATGGAGCCCACACCTAGCAGAGTTAACTCTGACAGCTTCTGAAAGAGAAAGGTTTAAATCCTTCTGAGAAGCTGAAATTGTCCAGTGGCAAGAACTGAAGAGGTCATCTCAGCAATCCCCTCTCTCTGGACCGCCTCCCCTGGACCATCCAGGAGGTACTTACAGCCAGACGGGCCCAACCATCCCTTCCAAAACCTGGAAGAGATGAGGGGCTTTCTCAAGGGGAAAGAGCTGGAAGGAGAGGCCAGAGTCATCCCCCATCCCATGTCCTTTCCATAAGCCACAATGATGGGCTCTGAAGTCCAAGAAAGGAATCCTATGGTTTCTCAGAGTAACCAATTCCAGGGGTTAACCCTAAATTCCACTTTATTTTCCTCCATTGGTCATCTGCTGGCAATGGGGCATGAGCCTAGTGTTGTAAAGTGGAGGGAAAACGATGCAGTTAACGAAGTTGCTGATGTATCAGCTCTCCCTGACCTCTGCCCCAGGCCTGTGTACCACCCAAGCCTGGCAGATTTCAGCCCACCCTCTGCACCCCACACAGCCAGCTGGGCCCAGGGAGGACATCCTGTCTGTCCTCCTGTCCCTTGTCCCAGCCCCTTGCCCCATTGCTGAGTTTATTTCAGGAACAGTTCCTCCAATGCCCTCTGTCACACCAGCAGGGGAAAAGCTCAACTTAGGCAAATAGTCTAGATTGTTCTTTAAATCCTGAAGAAGAAAAATGTAAATTAACACAGGGATTCAAGAGAATAGTACTATGGTTCAGACAGATAGCAAACCCATTCGTGCAGTTATTTAGTGGGTGCCTTCTCTGTGCAGTGAACTGGGCACTGGTGTACAATGTGAACAAGACAGATATGGCCCCTGTCCTGAGTGCTGACATGCTGCTCCCCCACTCGGCCTGCCAGGGCCCGAGGCCATAGAGAGCTGCCTGTCCTCCACCACCATATGTGCATCCCCTTCCCAGCTCACCCCCAGCGTGTGTTGCCCCCAACCCCAGCTGCATATGCCTCATGCGTTCTGCCAAGAGCTTCTAAATCAGAGAGTGCTAGTCACCTAAATGCCTGTTCAGAAAATGAGATCAAAGTTGACAGCATCCTGGGCCCCCCCAAAGAGCCACCAAAATTTGTAATTTAATTCAGGCCCCACTTCACTCAGTGCCACCTGGTTTCTCTCCTTCTTCACTCTCTTTCTGATATGCCTGGCTGCCCCATTCAGGTCTCCTCTTTCCTAAGCTTCCTGTGTCGGGGCACTGCCCATCACAGGGAGACTCCTGGTGCCATCTTTCTTATGCAGCTCGTCTGCTTCCACTGGGGGTCTTGAGCCGCTCAGCCCTGCACAGACGCCCACCCAAGTGTCACTTCTGTTCCTGTAAGGCTTCACATTGAGGGTGCTTAAATGTCAGGCCCCACCCTCGGTCCCTCCTAGACCACACCAGCCCCTCCCTTGGTCCCAGTCTCTTCCTGAGTTCTCCCCATCTGCCTTCCCTCCCGTCACCCCCCAGCCCGAGAGAGTACAGAGGGAAGCCTGGTGGCAGTGAGCCTGTCATGAAAAACATTTTAAATGAACAAACAGAGATTATGGCCCCAAACTGAAAACACTCTAGAAGCCACAAACTCTTTTACCCTCAAAGAAGCCTGATCCGGACCTCTGAGTGAAGTCAGCTCAACTCAGACACCAGCTCTTTCCTGTAATGAGGCCTCAGAAGTCAAAGGGCCTCCCAGCCCCTGCCAAATTCCAGTGTCTCAAATTAGCCTCCCAGTCAAACAAGGGGGCTGCACTAGCTGTTCTTTCAAGTCCTCCTAGTGCCCGAGGCTCTGAGGCTCCACAGTTCCCCAACCTTTTGCAGCATTCCCTGTTCTCATAACTGAGTAGAAAAGGCTCTGCTCTGGGGCTGGGTCCGCCCTGAGGAGCAGAATTAGGCTTTCACTCCAGTGTTTTCAGGCTGTTTCCCTCTTTATCCTTTCCCTGAAAGGGCCTCTGGTCTTTCCCAAGCTGCCCGAATAGAAGGGAACATGCAGCTCCCCGGAGCAGAGGGGCCCGTGAGAGGGAAAGCTGGCCCAGGCCCCAGTACAGGCTCGCCTCAGACTCTGCTGGGACATTCCTCCCTCCCAACCACCAGGGAACTTCTGGAACTTCTAAACAGCACATCCTCAGGCCAGCCTAAGGCCCCCCGGCATCCTGCACCCAGGTTTATAAGCATTTAGTGGCGACTTAGCACATTTGGCAGAGCTCCTCACATGTGAGCCAAGCCAGGCCCTTTTCCCAGGACCTGACTGACGAAGGGATGCTGGGCTGGGACAAAAATGGGGTCCAGACGAGCCCAGAGCCTCAGTTCTCTGGGCCAAAGCTGGAGAGGACCAGAGGGAAGTGTCCTCAGCCGGCCTCACCGCGGGTTCCACCACCAGTTCTCAGGATGCATCAATAATTCCAGGCAGGGCTCCATCCCCAGCCCACACTCGGTCCAGGGCCTGGTAGGGGAATCACCAAGCGTTCCAGCAGTGTGAAGCACGGCTTGCTTTCTATACCATGCTCCTCTGGGGTCTCTGAGTGGGACAACCTCGTCCCTCTCACTGGGCTCCTGCTGTGTCTAGAAGTCCAAAAAGCATACATTCCATCAGAGACAGAGTCCTGTATTTCTGCTTTCAGACTATTTAAAAGAGAATGTTGTTTTGAAAGCTTGAGACATATTCTGGGCTTGGCTTTGTTTCTAGCTCCATCTCTACCTCCCAAAAAACAGCACATGTCCTCCCTTTTATATGGAAACCCTGAAGGCAGTGAGCTAAGCCGAACTGAGGAGACCTCAGAGAGCCTCTGCTTCCTGAATTACCCAGGCTCTACCTTGTCTAGATTTTGCTGGAAGTTCTCCAAGAAGAGAAGATCCATCCACTCCTTCCTTTAAGCTTTCTAACCAGAGTGCCTGCCACCTAATAGTCAAGCAAATGACTCGAGCCCCATCCCACCAACTATAGGCACCCCACTATTATGTTCCCCCAACCCCACAGACTCCTAAATCCCTTACTTCCTCTGGTGACCTCTTGCTCTGGTTTCCTGCTTTCCTACTTCTCAATCTCCACCCACATGTTTCTTCCTATGGCTGCATCCTTTCCCAGCACCTGTTTGTTACCCTCAGCACTGCTCCACTCCTTCATTAATGGGCACAGCAGCAGACTTTTACTCAAGGTGTGGGGTAATAGAGGAGAATCACAGGAAGTAACCTAGAATCTACTAATGGACTTTAATCTCCTGAAAATTCATCAACCATTCCCCACCTTGGAGAATTTCTTACCATTCCCTAAGTCCCGGCTTATACTAGGCTTCTCCAGACCCTTCTTCTATCCAAACTCCAAATTCCTGTTGCTTTCTCTTTTCTTTCCTCAGCATGCTCAGAGGTCTCCTTTTTCTTAACCAGACCGGCTTCCCCATCAAGATTCATCATGGCATAAGCCTCGACAAAGAGGTATCTACCCCCCAGAAGGGAGGCTGCCCCTCCTCTGCAATGAGAGAGCACAGCGTTTTGTTATCCATGTAACACTTTCTTCCTATCCACCCCCCACCACCACCCCCTTACATCTGGTACCCCTGACAATCAAGAACTCCTTCCCAGTCACCCCAAATTGTGTTGTTTTAATTTTATTTTTACTTCTCTATGGGCACAGAGTTCTGCTAATCAGCATCTCTGTTGTGCTTGAAAATGGTGATTCAATTAAAAATAAGTCAGCAACATTCACCCTGACCCTAAAAGACACTTTCAGTTAACTCAACAAAGGAGGGCTTCACCCTCACAATCGTGGATGGTGACTCATCTGTGAACACCTGTACATGGAGTTCCTGTGCTAAGGAGATGACCCTCAGCTGCTCTCCAACTTGGCTGTCAGTCATTTTCCAGCTGCCTCTGCCCATGTTGCTATAGGCATACGCTCCCTTTTCAACTTGGTGGAATACAGAGAAACCACGGAGGAGCTGCCATTGGAGCTGAAGACTTCAGATCTTGGTTCTAAGACTAGTTCTGTCATTAGCTGGCCATTGCAACCTTGGGAGAGTTAATTAATCCCTCTATCTCAGTATCCTTATAAAGAAAATGGAGATGATAATAGCCATCCCCCAGTGAGATAATGGATGTGAATACACTTTGAGAAGTTCAGGCAAGCTGTTTTCATCATCTCTATTTCACTCTGTCAAACTGAAAACATTTCAAACATAAGAAGGAGGTTGCTACCTGGAAATAAGGAGGTAGACAGCAAATAGCTCCATAAATACAACCTAAAAATAATCCTTTGATCTTCAGTCAACATCTCTAAATCATCAGCCTCATCAAAGGTAGTGTGACGCAAAGTCCTTCACACTGGTCTCTGCTGAAAAAAAATTTCATCAAGACACTTCTTTTCTCCATGATTACCTTTTATTCAGAGCTGATATCCAGATTTGCCCACAGTCTTCCCATTGTGTTGCTTTGATGGGGCATGGGGATGGAGTTCCAGGCAGTAGCAGAGTAGGGGAAGAGAGTGCAGAAAGGGGCAGAGAAAAGAGTTGCATCCCATGAGCACATATCCAAAAATGGCATCTTCTAATAATGTTAAGCACTCTGATATGTTGAGATGACTGTCAAAAGACTGATGAAAAGACACCAAAAAAGTTGCTGCTTAGGGTTGCTGCCAGACCACACATCTCACGAAGAAAGTGGTCCAAAGCTGCTCTCTGCTGCTACACCCTGGCCAGCCCTGGCTCTGGCTCCACAGGTTGCAGAAGGTAGCAACACTTCTACCCAGGAAGAGTCTCTCTTTCCTTTCCTCAGGTCCAGGAAGGGACTTCAGATCCCCACAACCCAGGTTAAGTCCACACCTGGTGCTTCTCCTTGCTTTTTCCTTTTGGCACCCCTGCCTCACCATGACCCTCTCTGGTCCTTCTCTCAGCACCTTCCCTTTGAAGAGAAACTTGTCAACAAGTCCCCTCCCCATCTCCATGGAACACCCCAAAGAGAGAAGTCCCAGGACTCTAAGGCCCCAGCCCCAGCCGCACCTCGGGACGTCTCACACACCTCACCGGGACCCAGCTCAGCCCAGATGGAAGCCATCTGGTTACGGCTTCATACTGATTTCACCAATAATTACGTTATGCTTGTCCACACCCATTCCCACATCACCACCTCTGAGTCCCCTTTCCACTCACACAGGCGGTGCCAAGAAGTGGAAATGAAAGCAGACTCGAAGGAACCCAGGCAATCTGGGGACACAACCAGAGCCCAAGGCTTAGACCACGTACAACCTCAGGCTCCCAAGCAGCTGCCGCACCTCAGCTGCAGACTCTCTGACATAAAGGAGCCAATTTTTCATTAAAAGGAAGGGGTGTGGAGAGATTTCCTGGTTAGCTGTTGTCCCACAGGGACCAGGGTCTCAGGGTTCTCCAGGTGCCCTGTACTTGCTGCGGCCTCCTGGCCCTCGTGCCCCAGGCAGCCAGGGGCGCCTGCAGGTCCCCACACACCGGGTCCAAGGACCCCATGGGCAGAGGGCTATTGTGAGGCTCTGAGAATGTTGCCCTGAATTCCAAAATGTCCATCCTTCCCATTTTGTGGGGTCTGGACTAAAAAGTACCCGGTCAGCGCACACCAAGGAGACTTTGATCCCGAGGGAAACTGGTAGAATAAACTATTACTGCAAATGAGGCCTCATCCCAGTCTCCTCTCCACCTCTCAAAGGCAGCTTGTTTAAGAACTAGCTGCTCTCATGCTAACCTTGCCACACCTTCCTGGGAGCTTAATTCTGAGGAGCCAGGGTGGGAGGGAGGAGAGAGGAGGGAGCAGTCACTCCAGCAGGGGCTCCTGGAAGGGGGAGAGAAATCAAGAACCCCCATTCCTGAAGGAGCCAGAGTGAAGCCAGACACTAGCACAACCTGAGACACATGTGCCACCACCTCCTCCTTAAACTGCTTCTCATCTCCTCAAGGGAGGCTGTGATGCGGTGTAGTGGCCCCACAAAGCCCTCACCAGCCTGGGCCTGCCCGCAGCCTTCTCACAGGGTGCTCTGAGGGGCTGCAGCTCCGGCTGCTCCAGCCTTTGCCCTCACAAAGGCATCCTCTGTCAGAGCCTCCCCAAGAACAGGCCTCACCCTCATGCTACTCAGTCTCCACCCCCCACCCGCTCCCTCCCCCACCACACACATGCACTTCCTACAGGAGCAGATTCCAAGCCGAGTTAATATCCGATACTGTCCCCCAACAACGTGCTGGAACAAAGGCTGCACATGACTAAATGTGCTGGGGAGCTTGTCAGGGCCTAGGCAAAACGTAATTATAGGGAGAAGCAAACCACGCTCAGCAGCCACACCTGGCTGTACAGTAAACAGCGCTTCTTCCTGTCGAGCTGGGGGGAGCTGAGAGACAGGGAGGCGACAAACCACAATTTGAATCATTTGGGGAGAAGCTATAAATATAATAATGAGTCATTTGTAAAATATAATTTCATCCAAAAGCCTGGAAAAAATAAGAAAGAAGGTCTTATGCTATTTCAGGCTAAATCGTTCAAGGGTGTTCTGCCAGAACCTGGCGAGGAGAGGGGGCCCAGCGCTCCTGGTGTTGGGGACGTCCCTCTACTCACTGAAAAGCCAGGCTGGGATTCACAGGCGCTCCTCCGGCCGAGTGATGCCGTGGACACCACCTTCCCTGGTTCCCTCATAATATCCTGAGGTTGGAATGCACACACTTCAGAGTTCACTCCTTGGAAAGCTAAGAATCTTGGACCAGCCAGCCTCGCGTCCAGTCTGTGCAGCCTGAGAATAGCGTTGGACAGGCACACTGTTGTTTTTGGCAAACTCTTCCCCAGCCCTGGGGCCCTGATAGGCTTTCATCAGACGGTGGTTTTCCAGCAGGGCTCCGGGGTCTCTTTCAGAGCACTGGAGAGCCTCATTTCCAGCCCTGGGCCCCAGCTGCTCTGGGGAGAAAGGAGGAACCTCTACAAAGCTCTGTCTGGGGCAGGGAGGCTGAAGAGCGTAAACTCTGGAATGACACTTTTCCAGGTCCCGTTATAACGAGGCTGCTTAATATCTGTGTGACCTTCAGCAAGTTACTTAACCTCTCCAGGTTCAGTTTCCTAATCTGTTAAATGAATTTAATAACAGTACCATCCTAATGAAAATGTTCAAAAATTAATTTTGGTGATTGAATGCACAACTATATAATGGTACTGTGAACAACTGAATGTACGCTTTGTATGACTACATGGTATGTGAATATATCTCAATAAAAAAAAAACAGTACCATCCTCAAAGGGTTGTTGAGAGGATGAAATGAATGACTATCTGTAGTATTTAGAAGAGGGCCTAGAGTAGTAAATACTCAATATTTTTAGCTAATAACATTATTGTTATTATTTCTCACTGGGCATCTTGGTGCCCAGAAAGCACAGGGCACGGATAGCAAGGTATGCATGGGTGATCATGGATAAACCACAGGTCAGGTCCCCTGGCTTGTCCTTCCAACCATATCTTTATCTCAACTTGCCTGTTGACCCTGAGCAAACTCCTTAATCTCTGTGGCTGGAGTTTCCCCAGCTCCTTACAGCCCCGCTTTGTATCTGAACTGAACTGCAGATGGAGCAAAAGAAGGAGGGTAGCATTCTACCTAATGTTTAGGGGCCTGAGTCACTACTCAAAAGCAACTGAACACATCCTCAGATCTAACTTCACCTCTTCTTTTCTCTTTCCCTCTTCTCTCCTCTTCTCTCCTTCTCACCTTTCTTTCTTCTCCTTCATGATGGGCCTCTCCTCTTTTCTAGTCTTCTACTCCCAGGGCAGAGAGAGAGGGTGAGATGAGGTTCAAGTACTCAATGCTTCCATCCTTCCCAAACCACAAGGTCCTTTTTCCCTGTTGCTAAGAGCAGCCTTGAAAACCCTCAACAAGACCTGTTCCCCTGGGAGGCCAGAAGAGGTGGACAAAAACAGTCTCCATTTCAATATTCTACATTTTCCTTCTCAGAAACCAGAGCAGCATGCCCAGCCCCAGCTCAGAAGGAAAAGTAAGAGGACATTTCTGCAGCAGAAACCCTTTCTCCTATAACTGCCAAACTATCAACCTTCTCTCTAGGAAGGCATGCTTTTGCCCAGTGCTGTCTGCACCACTGGTGTGACTGCCCTCCTCTCTTGGCCTGGATAACTTCTTTTTATTCCTCCAGTGACTCTTATGCATTATAAAATAACTATCGGTGTTTACATTTCCCTGAATATCAAATAAATGTTTTGTTTCCCTTTTTTATCTGTTTGAATCAGGAATCTAAATAAGATTCATACATTGTGACTTGTTGATATATTGCAAGTCTCTTGCAGTTTGTAGTTCTCCCTCCATGTCAATTTAATAAGTCTTTCAATCAATCTCTCCCTCTCTTTTCCTTGCCATTTTTTTAAATGAATAAAATCTAGTTATAAAAAACTAGAAAACCTATAGAACTTCCAAGTTTGGATTTTTCTGATTAGAACACCTTTAACATGTTCCTCTAACCCTTGTATACCCTGTCCTATAAATTTGTAGTTAGAGCTAGATGCTTGGCCAGATTCAGGTTAAATTATTATTATCTTTTTGTTCTTGTTTTTTTGACAAGATTACCTTTTAGGTGGCAAAGTCCATATTCAACAGGGGGTATATAATATCTGGTGTTCTCTCTTTTGGTCATATTGTCAGTCATTGTTGATCATTGCCTACATCCATTAATTTATTAGAGGTTGCAAAAATTGTGATGTTCTAATTCTATCATTCCTTCTCAATTTATTAACTGGAGCATCCCATTTACATTGCTTATTATTGCTTTATATATATCCAGATTTATATCCGGTTTCACTTTCCTTCTGACTGAAGGACTTCAGTCAAACTTTTCTCAAGTGCAGGTCTGCTGGTATACTTGAATAAGAATGTGATGAATTCTTTCACATTTTGTATGACTGAAAAGTTTTTTCTTTTTCCTTCATTTTTTAAAGATATTTTTGCTGTGTACAGAATTCTCAGATAACAATTTTTTTTTCAGTACCTTTAAAGATGTTGCTCCATTGTCTTCTGGCTTGTATTATTCCCAGCAAGGAATCTGCTGTCATTCTTTGTTTCATTGTACATAATGTCTCCCCCTGCCCCCTACCTCTGGCTGCTTTTAAGATATTCTGTTTATTACTGGTTTCAAGCAATTTGATTACAATGTGTCTTGGTGTAGTTCTTCAGTTTCTTGTGCTTGGGCTTTATTGAGTATCTTAAATCTGTGGGTTTATAGTTTTCATTAAATTTGAAGGATAATTGTCCATTATTTTTTAAAATGTCCTCCCTGTACCCCTAACTCCTTCTGGGACTCCAAAACCACATATATTAGATCACTTGAAGTTGTCTTATGGCTCACTGACTCTCTGTTCTTTTCTTTTTGTTTTTTACAGTCTTTCTTTTCTTTGCTTCATTTTGGATAGCCCTGTGATATATATTCAAGTACACTATTTTTTTCCTGTGCAGTGTCTAATGTGTTGTTAATTCCATTCAGTGTATTTTTCATTTCAGACATTATATTTTTTAGATCTATTTTATATTTCACATACCTTTACTTAAGATGCTCAATCTTTCTTATTAAACATATCACAACTATTTTAATGTCTTTGTCTTCTAATGTCTTATGCTAACATCTATGTAATTTTGGGATCTGTTTCTACTGACTGATTTCTTTCCCTCATTTGGGGGAAGTGGACTCTTCATGGGTCCGTCCTCTTTGTGTTGGATCCTGGAAACTCTCTCAAGGCAATAGTCCGGGGCAATTGTAGGGCTCACCTTGTTTGGTTTCCTTCTCTCAGGGTTCACTGTCCTGTGCTGTCTGATGTCCAAAACCATTACTTCATATATTTTGCACAACTTTATAATTGTTTCAGGTGGGAGGGTATATCCCATCCATGTTATTCCATCTTGGCTGAAAACAGAAGTTGGCCTGAGTAAATTTCTACTCAAATTTATATATTCAGCACAGGTCACTGCTCCCAGATGATTTTCCTACACCACTCCAGGTTGTATGCCCACCCTTAATAAGCTCACCCTACCCTGGGAATATGGTTATGTTCATGGGTCTCTCTCAGGGCACTATGTTGCTTCCTATTCTGTGAGCTCATTAGGGTAGGGTTTTGTCTACACATCTTTTTATCCTTCCTGATGTCTGGCGTATGGTAGGTATCAAGTTAATATTTAGGAGAATGAATGGAGAGAAACCAGTAGTCACTTGGTCATCACCAGTTAAAACTAAATAATGATATGGCCATACCCATAGTTGGCCTGTGCTGCTAGATGTGCCATAAACAGTGGGCACTGACACACTGACAGCTGTCCTCTGGGCACTTCCCTTTTCCTGAACTGACAGTGCCCAGAGCCCAAGAATGTGACTTTAAATATCCTGACCTTGACAAGCCCAAGGCCCTCAGTGGAGGATGTGTGAAGCTGAGAAACATGAGTCACCCAAGGTACCAGAAAAAATGTAACTGCTTCACCAAGGCTTTCAGAACACTCCCTGTCCTAAGGTATAGTGTGGGGGAGAAAATAAATATGAAGAAGTTTAGTAAACACTCTTCCAGACATTTGGCATATTCTCTGCCTCCCACAGATGTGCCCATAACTCTGCCTGGACAAAGAGCACTGACAGAAGATACTAGGCATGCCCATTGCCAGCTCACAGATTCTGAACAAAGCCACCCCAGTAGGTGCAGAGCAAAAGCAAGGTATAATTAGGGAGCTGGAAAGCAGGGATTCAGGGCAAGGCAGTCACTGGAATCATAGTCTGAATATTTCCCAAACCCACCTTGGCTCAAGAAACCCATGATTTGCAGATCTGATAGACAAGGCATTGCTAAGCTTCTATTCTGTACCCTGTGCAGTGCCAGATACCATGAAAACAAAAGAAGTCCTGCTGTCTATCCTTAAGGAATTTAATAATTTCCCAAGCGGGGTACCTTGGCCACCTGCATATGAGCCATTGGAGATAGGTGTAAATGCAGATTCCTGGGCCTAATCCCAGATGGAGGGAATCTTTGGAGATGAAGCCCAAGAATCTATAATTTTAATAATCTTCTAATGTACACTTATGTGTAAGAATCACTGCTTTACTGTTTCATCCCTGTGAAGTTCGGTTCACTGTGTTTGGGGAAC
>PVKY010007225.1:0-15124 GCA_004027775.1 Bradypus variegatus | reverse complement strand
GGGAAAATGTTCAGAAATAGATTGTGGTGATGAACACATAACTAGATGATCATACTGTGAACGGTTGACTGTATACCATGGATGATTGTATGTTATGTCAATGTGTTTGAATAAAACTGAATAAAAAAAAATACAATCCCCTAGTAGATGACGGGACTCCCAGGAAATTCCTTCCCCTATTTCCTAAGCACATGAAAATATTCACTGAAGCCTGATTCTGGTGGGCTTGTTTTATGACATCTAGTTCACACTCCAGTGGTTTATCTGTCCCTGGCATGGAGAGAACAAGGGAACCCGGCTCCTCCTCTACAGCACACACATACGAGAGTGGGGCTGCGTGTAGAACATCTCCCTGCATTGGCCATGGTCTGAGGTATACTAGTGAAGCTTATTTTGCTTTCTCTTCTCTATGTGAGTAAAATACCTTTCTGTCAATGCCTGCATGAGTTGTGCTTTTGCTGGCAATCCCAAGCCCTGTATTGAAGTGGGGTGGCATCTCTTTAGGTATCTCTTCTTCTGACTGACAGAGTCAAAAGGCTTCAAGGCTTTTTTATTAGAGATAGGGTAAACTTTGTACAAATCCTATGCCTTGTTTTATCTCTAAAAGTAAACATAAATGGTTCCATGAAAATTTTCAAATTTGTAAGCAAAAAGCAAGTCATGGCAGACAGATCTTAATTCAGATACAGTAGTAATCCTAAAAGTGGTTTACTGATTTTAAGAATATACTGCACAAGGAATGATTACTTAAAGAAATCATTTGGTTGATCCCCTTATAAAGTGATGAGTTTCCATTAAAATCAGTAACCACCCCAAAAATGAACTCTTATATAATACAGCTTTTCACACATCAAATTTACTTCAAAAGACATAACAGTAATGGAGACCTGGAGACCATATTAGGATAAACAGAGACTAGAATCAGAAATAACATTTTCTAGCCCCTCTTTTATAGAAAAGCAAACTGAGACACTGAAAGATTAAGTAATGCTGACCACGGTCATTAGTTAACTGTCACAGAAAAAATTAGAGCACTATGTTTAATATGGTAAGAACATAAAGACTGATTTGTATTCACTTTTATGAAAAAGATAAAAATTATTAAACTGTTTTCAACCCTTTAGGATAATTTAAATAAAAGTAGATTTCTCTAAAAACTACACTTGGAGATAATACTAACATTGCTCCTGAAATAATTACCTCAGCAATGTGGAAATGAGAAATAGAAAATGACAATAGTAGTCAAAGTTACCATCTTTACCCTCAGGCAAACCCATGTAAGTGTGTAATATAAACTGGTAGAATCCTCCACAATTGGCATAAGTCTGGGGGGGAAGTGGTAATAGAATAGTGTGCTGTGAATTTGTGCATGTGTATTTGTGTATGAATATCTGTGAGTACCAAGGAAGTGGGAATTTAAAGGGGGGAGGAAGGGAGAATACATTAGAAAGAATATACTTTGCCATGGGTCCACAAAAGGAGAATTTGTAGTGATGCTGTGTTCCTATTAGAACAAGCCCAGGTATACATACATGGAATTGAATGCAAAGATTTACTTCCTTTAAAATGGTTCTAACACTCCTATTTTAAACTAACTTCATTTTTCTACCATGTTTGACTGCTGGCCTAAATTACCACAATGTACAGGCTCTATTAATTTCTTATGCATTCCCTCATCTAAAGATCCTCCTCCCAAGCACATCAACAGAGTCACAGCCTTTAAATTAATGCCTAGCTTACACTGATAAACTGTTGCAGCTAAAGACACCAACAGTGTACACAATAAGCATGAAACTAAATGTTTTCAATTAATGCTGCCAACCCTCCCCCAATTTAAACCTTTTAGACCACAGTCACTAACTTCTCCTGATACCTTTTACTCTTGTCTCCTTTTAGCCTTGCCTCTAATTAAGTCATTTAAGGAATGATACGCAATTTGACCCCTAACTGAAAATCACAATATTGTGGAAAGATCATGATCTCTGAATTAAGCCAGACTTCAATTCTAAAGCCAGCATCGCCTTATACTGTCTTTGTAAACCTTATGCTTGTTAATCTTCAGAGTAAGAAAAAAATCACTAAAATCATTTGTAAAACAGTAATAATAACAATAACATTTATACCACAGGGTAGAAAATAGATTTCATTCTGTATATTAATTCTGGTGGAATCGTAGAAGCTGCTGAAATGGGGGTAGAGGGTGGTGTTGAGAAGAATTCTGAAATCAAATCCACAACTAGTTGGAGAGCTTCCTTAAGAGAACAGATGTACGCTACCATCAAGAGAGGGGGAACTGATGTTGAGTTAGGCACAAGGACCCGGGCCTTCCTGGGTCGAGATCCAGAAGGCCCCGGCTGTGTGCATGGTGAAGAGAGCCGCGCCTGCCAGGGCTGCACTCTGCTCCCACCTCGGCCCACTGCAGCCACCCTTCTGGCCCAATGTTCTGGTAGATGAATTTCAGAAGGCAATAAAGAGGCACAGAACTTAGCTGTGCTGAATGAAGATTCCAGGATAACTGTCTTTTTGGTGATTGACTCCCAGGATCGTGACCAGGTGTTGAAAGGCGAGATCCTCAGGACCTAGTTGGTCCTGAGTTTTTTCACTGTGTTAGCAAGTCTGAAGATAACCAGCTTGTTGCTGGAGCAGATTTGTGATACCAAGAAAAATACCTTCATCTCTGTGGATTTAAAGTTGGGAGAAGCACTGTGGGAAGAGACAGGCCAAAGGACACCTAACTGGTTATTAGGAAATGGTGACCATGGCAAGCATTTTGCTTAGTGCTCCATCACTGATGTCTGGCATGTTGATGACCAATGAAAGACTACTGTATGAAGTGCCACTTTTCTTGGTGTTGCTTATTGCACATCTAAATACCCTATCTGTGGTCTGAAACCCTTCATAAAAAAGGATGATGTCCAAGAAATTTGATCAATCTTGTAACTATATATATGTAGTTCATCTTGAGGGCTGAGGCACTCTGTTTTGGGGCCTTGCTTGCTCCTTTAAAAGGCTTTTCATGGCCTAGGCAGTGAACCCTACCTATTAACAGCCCAACCCCCACCTCCAAACCTAGAAAGAAGGTGCAGATGTTGAGCATCCAGGTCAGACCTGGTAGTTTCCTACAGATGGCAATATAAATTGGAAAATATAGATTTCCTAATCAATAGTCAGGAAGGGGGAAATGCATTAGAAGTAAAGATTTAGGAAGTGACGCTCCTACCTTTAGCCAACGTTTTCCATATGAAAAGTGAAATTTAATAAATTTATTGGCGTGGGGGAGCTTGGTGTATGGCACTGTTCTTTGACCATCCAAGTCTGCGTATTTTGCTACATAGGGAACCTGTAATCCTAGAGAATTTAGGATTTAACATAATTATTGAATCCTTATATAGAGATTTCTTTTTACTTTCTGGTGTATTAGAGTGGCTAGAGGGAAATACCTGAAATTTCTGAATTGTAATCCAGCTGCCTTGATCTTTGATAATAACTGTATAACTATATAACCTTTATTTTGTGATTGTAAAAACCTTGTGACTCAGCAATGATGAGCCCAAGTCAGCAGTTCCAAAAACCCTAAAGAATACCTGGATCCCTATCTGAGACTATAAAAGTTTCACTAAGTTTATCCTTCAGGAACTTAAATCCTCCAGAGAGCTCCTATGCCAGCTAAGTCCAAAACCCAGAGGCCACAGCCTCTCCAAGAACTTCAAACAGTTGTATGTCCCTTTTTCCCCTAATGTCAACACCTCTTTTCAACATGAAGTTATGGTGGTCACTTCCTGAAGGTCAGGAGAGTGATTCAGCTGGAGGGAGGAGTAGCAACAGACAACATGGAATTTAACAAAGGATTATGAATATTGAATCTATATAATTTTCTTAGTTGCTAGGGTATTTGAACAGCTAGCAGGAAAGAAATGAAATGGTGGAACTGTAACCCATAGCATTCTTTGCAATTTGCTTTATAGCTGCTTGTTAAATTGTAATTGGAAAGTTATCAACTTTTTGTCTATATGTTATACTTAACAAGGAAATTACCAAAACTGGTACTGTAACACATAACATTCTTGGAAATTTGCTCCTTAACTACTTGTTAAATTGCACTTGGAAAGGTATCACTTCTATGTAAATACATTAAATTCCACAATAATAAAAAAAATCCCTTCTGACTGATCATTTGTACCACTTTATCCTGTTTTCAACTTATGATCAATTAATGTTTATTAATGAAAGGCTTTGAGTCAGTCCAGAACTACTACTCACCCTAACTGCAAATAAAGCTGGAGCTAACCAGAAAAAAAAAAAGAGAGAGAGAGAGAGAGAAGGGGAACTGCTACCATACATTTGCTATCCACAACTGAAATAATGGATATATTAGCCTGGCCCATGGTAAGCACCGAAAACATGTTAAATCCTTCTGATCTCCTTACAAGTAGAATAAAAAATTTAAAGAAAATTTAGAACCTATGCCCTGGAAACAGGAAAGATTCCAATGTAATGTTTTCTTCTCTTTTACAGCACCAGTTATCATTTAATTTCAAACACTCTCCTCTACAAATATTCCAAAATAAACATTAATCTCCTTATACTTATTAATTTGTGCTCTTTTTAGAATTTTTCTTAAAAATATTAACAAAAAAGATTAACAACAAAAAAAATTTTTTTAATTAAAAAATCTTCAGGCCTTCAATCCTGAGTGTTAACCTCTCAAACTGGCACCTTTTACTTTACGTTGATGCTATGCAATAACTGCAGAGTTAAAATAGTCTGAATAAGTCACATCCTCTCTACATTTACTTTTACAAACTCATTTTATCTATAATATTCCTATCTAGCAGCAGCCCAAACTTTTGAGATATATGCTCACCACCACTCCAGCATCACATAGAATAATCAACTACACTCTTTTCTCTTATAATCTGCAAAGCACACTAAACAGCAACTCATTTGCTCCATAAATTCCTATGGATTTCTTCAATTTTTTTCTCTAAGAGGTACAGTTTTTTATCTTATAAAATTAAATTTAGAGTTCACAAATGCAATCCACTTTCCCAACTTTTGAGCCACTTTTTTTTTTTTGACTGTTCAAAGCTCCTTCTAAAAAATGGTCACTCAGGGTTCCAATATGTTAGGTTTCAATTAAGATTTTACTACATATACATACATATATGAATAAAATCATTTTACTCAAAAGCTTGAAATGTTTAATCTATAATAGTTTGTTCAACCTTACATTATCCCTATACAGGGATATATTAATTTATAATAGTTGGTTCAATCTTACATTATCCCTATATAGACATTTTCACTTTAGGTATTGACTTGCTAGGATTTGGGGAAAAGAATGAAGTCAATTAAAGGAAAACTGTATCCACGAAAACACAATTTACTTCAGTTCTACATATATACTATATATAAACATTATAAGCTTTTCAAAGAAAGTCATATTGCAAACTACATATTACTCACAAATTATATAAATAAGCCAATATATAATTGTTTCTCTTTCCATATGGCATATGCTGTTGCATTCTACTACCTTAGAACAATGAAAAACAAAATGCATCTTAACATAACTATTCCTTGAGTGTTCCCCACTTGCTTCTACTTCCATTTACTGAGTTAGAAAAGGAACCTGGAATAAACTGCAAATTACGCAAAAGTATTTGTAGAGGTGTCTGAACAAACCTACCTAAATATACAAACATGTTTTAAATCTGTAATATAGTCTTCATAAAACATCAGAAATTTTATTCCTGCCATAAAGTCAAAGTATCCTTTCAAGAATATCAGTAACTAAATGGAACTATAATTCCTCTAAAAGTATGCTGTTCAAAAAACTGCCTCACTCAGCCAGATTGTGGGGAGGTGTGGCTTTCTAATTATTTTATCCCCTATGTACACAGTAATGATATTTAACAATAACAGGGAAAGCAGGAAATGGGTGTGATGTTCTCCCTTAAGACTAATAATCTCACATGTTTCTATTTGGTTTTATAATTCAATATTTCAAATAGATTTTGAAAGCAAAAATTCTGTCTCAGAAGACTGGGGGCCAAAACAAACTTTAAAGAGCATCACAGAATTGTAATGATGATTCAAAAAATATAATATATATGGAAGTGTGTGGCAAACTGTAATGATACTATGAATAAAAATTGCATGTAAACATATATAGATTCTCTCTAGTTCAACCTTCTTTTACAATTTAAAAAAATGCTGCCCAAAGACATTAAGTATTTAAAGTTAATACACAAAATAAACAATAAGGTCGAATATCTTTACTTCAGCAAAACATTTTACAAAGAGTTTTCTGATATTCTTATGGAAAATGGAGATTATATGAAGGAAGGGCTTGGGTCATATCATTAAGGACCAGCTTTATCCTGAGATTTAAATTCAGAAAAATAACTAGTAATAGTTTGGAAAATGGACTGGAAGAAATGCAAGAGTAGAGTTAACAAGACTAGTTAGAAAACTATTGCAAGTCTCTTAATGAGAGACAAGGGTATAAAGCAAAGCTGTAAAAATCATTAGTTTAGGATGCAGATTTGGCAAGATTTGCAATCAATAGGATGTGGGGGCTGAAGTAAAAAATATGGTTGATTTCCAGGATTTTAGCTTGGGACATACGGTAAGTTGAAAATGCCACTCAAATGGTGAATCTGCAGAGTGGGAGAGTATGCAGAGTGGATTTGGTGGCTGCAGATGACAACTTTAGGATTTTGAACATCCCAAGTTACTATTTTGGGTTGCTGTGAGACATCCAAGTGCAGATACCTAGACAGTGTTTGGAAATACAAGTCAGGAAAATTCTATGTTAGAGACATGCATCTGGGCACTGGGGTACTGGTGGTTACTGAAGCAGTGGATGCAATTTATGAAGTTGAAAGTACAGAAGTCCATTTTAACAATTTAAGAAACATGTGTTAAGTACGTATACTGTAATCAGGCACTGTACAAAATCTAAAAGGGACAAAAATGAATGAGACATTATCCCCTAAAATATCTATCACAAGAATTCATGATCTGCAGAGACATATTTGTAAACAAGTGATTACGAAACTGATGTGTGCAATCACAGAGTATGTATACAATAAAGAATGGGAATAGAGCTGAGAATAGAAACCCAAAGAACAAAAAGTTAGGTAGATGAAGTGAACATGAGATGTACATAATGAAAAGAGGAGAAAACTTCAAAAAATAGCAAGTAGCCAGAGTTAACAGGCTGAATAACAATTATATCTTGATAAGCTAGACTAGCTAGACTAGAACATTGATTCCCAACCTGTAAACTGGACCACCTCCCTCACCTCTGACTGGAATTATGTTAGATCAGTTTGATACCATGATCACCTTATATCTGAGGTACATATGACTTGAGGAAATGAATGAGGAGTCCAGCTGAAAGAGACTTGGTGGTTTGGGTTTATTACAACATCATCCTGAGTCAACATGAAACTCCAAAAAGGCTATTCTAATATTAGGCCACCTTAATAACATTATGCATAAGTCAAGTTTTACCATATGCTATTCAAAATTACATCTGGAATGATGTGCCCACTACTAAATTCCAAATTTTAAAACATACAACTACAGATGATCCAAAGGAAGGAACTGGATGTTTTGTCTAGATAGAACACTAAACAGTTGTCTTCAAATCGTTTGGGCTGTTATGTACACAGACAACAGGCAGAACTAAGATGTGTAGATAAACAGAAGTAACTTTCAACCTCTTTTCCACATTATACTTTTTACTACTTACCGGACTTTTAACCTCTGGTAAAAAATATAGCAAGGAAAAGACATTGACAGTACAGCTCTGGACAACAGGAAAATCCAAGATTATAGATATAGATCTTATTCTTGGTGCTCCTCATCATCTTAGCTATAATAGATGTCTGAAGCTGTCTGAAATGCATCTTGCCTATAATGGGTACTCAGCCAAATAAGCAAAATGTAAACACACAAATATAGCAATTTTGGAGTCAAACAAAAAGGAGACCCTTAAGTTGTATGCTACCAGTGACTGGTCACCTAGATTTTGAAAAACTTTACTTAGAAGGAAACACATAAAAATTAGATAAATAATGATATAACTATACATACCTTGCACATCTGTTCAGATGAATATACACACATGCACACACAGGGAAATTATATGAAATGCTTTCACTGAGTTTATCTAAGAGAGTGAGATAGGGGCTAGAAGATATTGTAGTCTTTCACATAGTCTCCTAGAGGTGATACTAATTTTCACAATATCCTCCTTAAAAACAAGCAAAATATAAACTCTTCATTCCAGTTACGTGTATTTGGAATAAGAGAAAATCCACTTTGGTGCCAACTTCCTTACCTAGGAATTTAAAAAATCTTTATTAAGCTACTTTTAGAAAACATGAGTATTCTTGGCAATATAACACGTAATAGACCGATATATTCTGCATTCGAAGAGTGTGCGTTTGTTTTACAGAGAGATCTATTTACTTCTCGATCACAGAGAAAAACAGTTTTGAGTTGGGGACCAAGAAACCACTTGAGGGGGATAATACCCCAAATTTCCTGGACCCCTGCAACAGCAAGAAGGGGAATGGACGGTGAGTGCAGCCCAGTCTCGGCCTTGGAGTAGGAACCTGGAAAGGTTAGGAGCGGTACAGCAAAACTAGACTCAGTTTGGTAGGAAAGCGGGTATTGCCGGAAGGTGGTCTGCCAGGGCGGGGGCAATGAAAGGCGGTGCCCGCGGCCCCTCGCTTCCCCCGGCCCGGTCGGCGGGCTCTGCAGGGCCGCGGGAGAAGGAGGCGGCCCCAACCCTGTACCTGCCCGCCTGACTGACGGCTGCTCCCCACGCCTAGCCGCTGGCGGAGCCCCCGGAACCCGAGGGCCGGGGACAACCAGCGAGTGCGAGTCCTGAGTCCTCGGGACGCCGCTCCGCCCACCCGCCTCCCGGGACGCGGTCGGAACCCCTGCGCCTCAGAAGCCGGCTTCCCGCCCTCAAGAGACTGCCCCATCCACGCCACAGCCTCCCGGCACCTCCCAGACACCCACTAGCTGGGCGTTCACCCCTCCTCGCTAACCGCGGTCGGCCTCCACTTACCTTCAATCGCCATGATGTGCTCGCCACGGACCGCACCAAGTGGATGGCGGGGGCGGCGGGCGGAGGACGAGTCGAGTCCGCTAGCGAGAGGGGCGGGCCCGGCCTCGGAATCGCCGGGCTGTGCGGCCGGGAGGGGACCCGCGGGCAGAGCGGGGCGGGGCCGGGGAGGGGCCTCTAGTCCCCCGAACGCGTGCCGCCGAAGAAATGGAACCTTCCCGGGGCCGCCGCTGCTGCCGCCAGCACGTGACGCCGCCCCGCCCGCCTACCCCCCTCCCGCCGGGACTCGCGCGGGGATTCAAAACAGGTGCCCATTCCAGGGATCCCCGGCACCCGCGCTGGAGGCCAGCTGGAGCCGCACCGAGCATGTGAGGGAGGCTCCGCCCCCTCGGCCCGGCGCTTCCGGGAGCTCAAGACAACTGAGGCTTCCGCTCCTCCGGTGTTTGCGGCTTCCGAAGTCGGTGGAGTAGGGGAGTGGGGTAAAAAACTAGGGTCAGGACCATGGACAGATCCTCTAGCTGCGACTTGGGCTCAGGGATTCCCACAATAACTCCCGCAGATTTGGTAATATAAAGGTAAGGTGTGTTGTGTTGTGTTTTGTCTGAATTAGCGAAATATTCGCCTCAGACCTCTGCTGTGGGATGGAGAGATAGCCGTTGGCAAAGAGCAAACAGGAGAGAGGGATCCTAAAGACACAGCGCTCTCTCTCGCCCTCTCTCTCTCTCTCTCTCTCTCTCTCTCTCTCTCTCTCTCTCTCTCTCTCTCTCTCTCTATCTCTATCTCTATCTTTATCTCTATTTCTATCTCTCTCCCTAACATACACACACACACGCACACACACACATGCACACACTTCACCCCCTATCCTAGCCCCTGATAAGGCTTAAAGCTTTCCACCACTCAGAGCTTGCTTTACTCCTTGGAGACACGAGGTGACATCTGTCCATACTTTATAAACACAATTTGAGGCCTCAGAAAAGTAAGAGTCAGACACATGCTTTGACAAAGGGTCTGAAAAAAGCATGTCATATGTAAATTTTTAAGTTTACAAACTTATATAAGCTTTAGGAACAGTCGCAGGCCGACCCAACCAGAAACCCAGAAGCAATTGAACGCTTGATTTTTACCTGAGGTATTTGTACTACTCAACCATTTACCCAAGACCTAAACTGTCAAGGGAATAAATATTATGAAATAGGGAGTTTGTGATTCTCCGTTTCTGAGAAAATGCTATCTCCTGGTACAAAATAGCTATATTTGGGACTGACTCAAAGAAGAAAATATTTTGCACTTACTTACTTGAGGTTGAACTGTAAATTTAGAGCAGGAACTGCATGTCTTCTGTTGCTTTTACATAATCTCTCCTCAGTCGCGATTTATATTCAATAGATATTCATTCTTTAACATTTCATTAGTTTGGTGCACAGTGATCCCAGCACTGTGCTGAAAGCTAGCTACACGCATGGGTTGTTACTGAAAGATCAAACAAGACACCATTCTACCCAGAAAATATTAAAATGCCAATACTTTGATCTAGAAAAGCTCTGTTGTGTGTGTGTGTGTGTGTGTGTGTGTGCGCGCACCATAGATATCTGTAGGGTTCTGGTAAAAAACATTTGCTGCCTTTTTTATCCCCCCACCTCCCAGCATCCCCCCTAAAACAGATGCCTAAACTCCAAGACATTGGCTTGAACTTGAAACCACAGGTTTCAAACACAGCTCTGGGTTTGTGGTTTCTGGCTGGCTCTGAGTAATCCAGTTGCTCAAACATTTTATATTGAAAGCCAGAAAAACTTAATCATCATTCCATCATCCCTTACATAAGTTACTATATGCATAACCAATTTATTTGTGTGTATATGTGTCTTTGTGTTGGTGAACGTGAACTTCAAACGTCAAATCAGGGGACTTAAGTCAAAGCTACTTAATATTGATGACATTTTCCTCCAGATTATTTCTTTGAAATATGTGAATTTAGTCAGATTGCAGAATTCTCTCTACCATCATTGCCTTTTTAAAAAACTGGGTTTTCCAAATACTAGTTGGAAAATTTACATGAGACTAGGGTTGAAAAATATCATATGGATCACCTCAACTTCCCAGTATTTCATATAATTTTTTTGAGTTTTCTTACCAGCCACTTGGAATTGACATTTAACTTCTTAGATACTTCTAACTCTAAAGTATGTGACTGATTTAGTACTTCTAATTCGAGAGTGTGAATTCTTTATAACTTAAATGTTTTATCCTTTGTTCATTACATACACATCCTATCCAATGACACAAATTGTTTCTAATGTTGACCATGTACCTCCAAATTATCTTTAGTCTATACACCTTAATGTGCTCGTGGATATTCAAGAGCTTCTTCATCTTTAATTTTTCATTCTTTTTTATCAATGAATTATTTGCAAAATAATTTCCACATGTACCATTCAAGCAATTATCTAATTTGACCACCAGGCATTTTGGAGGTAGTTAGAGGCTGAAATGAGAAACGAAGAATAAAAGAAATCAAGACAACTCCTTTGAAATGGAGACATGTTCCTGGTATTTTAAGTTTCAACTCAGTTTTTTCATAGAAATATTATTTTAAATGATAGTTTGATTTCCAAGAAAGACACAAAACTTAATTACCCAGTGAGGTGGCTGAAACACCACTGGAAAAAGTAAGCACTGAAGGGAAATCATTTGGGAAGACCAACTCAAAGGGGAAATGAAAAGTAATTTCGCCTACATTAGTTAAATAGTACGCCAAACAAATGACTAACCACCATTAACAGAAGTACCATCTTGATTAAAAGAATGTTCCAACTTACAGAAATTCCCAGTATACTTTTTATAATAGGTTTTGTGTGTGTATTTTAAAAAATAACATTTTAATTGTGGTAAAATATACATAAGATAAAAATCATTTTAGCCATATCAGGTGGACAATTTTTTAACATTAAGTATATTGATAATACTGTGTAACTTTCACCACTATTTCCAGACTATATTCATCATCACAAACCAAAACTCATACTGACCTAGCACTAACTCCCTGTCTCTCCTTCCCCCCTCCCACCCCTAGTAACCACTATTCTGCTTTCTGTCTTTATGGATTTTCTTATTCTAGGTATTTCATATAAGATAAATCATACAATATTTTCCTTTTCTGTCTGGTTTATTTCATTCAACATGATATCTTCAAGGTTCTTCCATGTTGTAGCATGTAACAGCACTTCAGTTCTTTTTATATCTGAATAATATTCTGTTGTAATGATATACCACATTTTGTTTATCTGTTCATCAGTTGATGGACACTTGGGTTGCTTATACCTTTGGCTATTGTGAATAATGCTGCAATGAACATTGGTGTACAAATATCTGAGTCCCTGCTTTTAATTCTTTTGAGTATATTCCTAGCAGTGTGATTGATAGGTCATATGGTAATTCTGTTTAACTTTCTGAGGAACCTCTGAAATCTTTTCCACAGTGGCTGCACCATTTTACATTCCCACCAACAATGTACAAGGATTCCTATTTCTCTATATTCTCTCCAACACTTATTTTCAGTTTTTTTAAAAATAGTAGCCATCCTAGTGGGTGTGAAGTGGTATCTCATTGTTCTTTGCTTTTGTTTGGTTGGTATTGTAAGTTTAAAATGTAATTTTAATAGATAATTCTTCATCTTATATAGAAGCACAATGATATACTTCACATTCTGAAGAAACTCCAGAAGTTATGAGTATAAGAGTGGGGAAAATTCAAATGGACTACAATATCCATTACCTTAAACTGCAAGAGACAACAATTCCAACCTGGAGGTTAATATTTACATACTTATGACTGGCTACATTTATGACTAAAAAATAACAAGAATCAGGAATCAGACATGGAGGGGGTGGGAAAGTGTGGTTTTGTTCAGTGAAAGAGAAACTGTCATGGAGAAAAAAATTACTGAACATCAAATTAAAAAATAAAAAGGGTTCCCATGGCAAATACTGTAAGGATGAAAGCAAGAATCATTAACTGAGGATTTGATGTACTCACAGTTTGAAGAAACCTTTTCTAATGACACTTGTGCAAACTGGTTGCTTGAGATTTGCTCATCAGGTCTAAAAGCAAGACTAATAAATGCCTCAGCAAACCCCAAATGTTTATCACATAAGTGTTTCTTAACAGCACAGACCAGTGGTCACACATGAAGGTCACAACCAAGAACTAAGAAAAAGGTTATGACCCAAATGCCAGACACAAGTATGGCCAACCTGAAAGCCCTACACATTGGTCACAACTGCTTCTTTGCTGTAATGCTCTTGTGAAGTCATTTTCAAACACTGTGGCAAGACACCAATGATCTTCTAACTAATTATAAAATGTAAGCATATTTACTTTGAATTTCTAGGAGGAAATAAATGTAGATATTGATGCTTTATGCATGCTCAGGGCCAGTTGATAAATACTCCATTCAGTAATACCCTAACACAATTTTGCATCTGTGAAAAGAAACTGGCAAAATCCACCTCTTGCCGTTCAACTTGTCAGATGGTGAAGACCAAAACAGAACGTTTCATCAGAGTTTTAATTTTTAAATAGATTGTCACATTGGGAAAATGAAAATAAACACAGTAAAATAAACTGTACAAAGGCAAAGTAGAATAACAAAAATATTTTATGTAAACAAGATTTACAGATGTTTCCCAACAAGCCATGCAAGCTTCAAGCTTCTTTTTTGAAGGGAGGATTCTACTCTTGACAGCAAAGCCACAGTGTTATTAGTGAGGGCTGTGGTATTTGCTTGATGGTCCCATTTTGGTTCAAATAATCAAGGTTGTCCATCAACAGCATTTAATGGAGTTAGACTTGGCTAGAGTGTATACTCTGAAGAACACTGGTTAGCTGCTTTTAACCAATACATTTAATTAGATCACCATAAAAGGGGGGGAAAGGAGATCATAAAATTAAAATAAAACTACCTCCCTCCTCAAAAATAAAAGTAAAATAAAGAAAAACACTCACACTTCTAACAACTACCTTAATTCACAGTGCTTTATACTTAAACTGTGATGGGGGAAATGAATAAAAGGTCGAGAAGGGCCACTGCTTTTAAACATTTAACAACAATCCAGATGATACTTCCAGGCTCTGCTCATGCCTTACAACAGTGAATCAGATAAGACATAGATTTGCTAATGTGCATTTAATCAGTAAAGGACTGAAGATGTCTGGGCTTTTATTCTGTAATGTTTCTAAGACTGTGTCCAATAATGCAAACAAGTAATGAAGAAGTCTTGGCAGAACAGGAGAAGTGATGCACACTTGATGATCTGATCAGTTTAAATATTATTCGTGGCATATAGCCTAGTCCATGCTCTAGCTGTTTCTATGGCTTGGGCTTTGTTGGTCTTCCACTGCTCTGTTACATCATTTGCTAACAGATCATCTGGATTCGGAGCACTTAACAAATCCTAGATCTATAGCAGAACTATGCAGACCTGCAGTACTGGGGATCACTTATCTTTCAAAATATCTAAACATATTCTTCCAAATTTGTCTACTTTAGGGTGATAAATTTTGATAAGAAACATACTTTAGGGGCTGCCATTGGTTATTCTTCTGGAAGGAAAAGTTGAAGTTTAAAAGTCCCTCCTTCAAAAGGGGAATCTTGGGGGCCAGCAATGACCACATAAAAATAATTGGTGTTGGAGGAGGGAAGATGGCGGCATAGAGAGGAGTGGAAGCTGAGCAGTCCCCCTGGAAAAACTAAAAAAAAAAACAGAAACAAGTAGCAAATAATCCAGAATAACTGTGAGGGGACAAACGAGACCGTCCATTCATCTCGCACCAACCTGAATTGGGAGGAATGCCCAAGACCACAGCATAAAATCTGTAAGTAAAACCTGCAGATCCAAGCTGGGAGACCCCTCCCCCCATAGCCTGAGCTGTAAAGCCTCGTGGTGCCAGAGAGAAGCTCTCTCCCAGCAAGCAAATATAGTTCAGCTGAGCTCCAACTGGGGTTTTAAGTAGTGAGTGTGAAGTGCTCACTACAAG
>PVKY010007224.1:0-15125 GCA_004027775.1 Bradypus variegatus | reverse complement strand
CGCACCATCCTGGGTAGAGTCTCCATCAACACTCCCCAGACCTCCAACCCAGCCCAAGGGTTCACTTTGTCACACTTCCCCTCCAGTGACACAGCGTCCATTACTTCCAGAGGTGGCAGCTTCTCCTCAGACAGAGAGATATCTCCTGTAGTTGAGGGCATAGCTGCTTCCCCTCATTCCAACCCCCAAACATCCCACTCTGCTTTCTTCAGCCCCAATTGTGGCTGTTTCCTGAACCTTGTGTCCAGAACCACCCTTGAAGATGCAATGGCAGAGATTAGAGCCCCTGGCCCCCAAGTCCACTCCTCTCCAGCCCAAATCACCCCACTGCTCTCAGCTACTCTGCCAGGAGCCAGCACCAGAGCCTTCCCAGCCTCCTCACTGCCCCCAGGATAGAAGGAGAAGGCTTAAGTTGTACATCCTACAGAAGGAACCCATTTTTCATACCTGATGAATGCTTTGTTGAAGAAAAGTCACCAGCTCCTCATAGCAGGTTAAGCTGTGTAGTATGAGCTGAGAAGAAACAAACACACCGTTGAACTACCCAAGCCCCATCGACAGCACCCAGCCTGGATTAACTTCTGGCTTCAGCAGCTACAAAACTACACTTGGGAATCTCCCTGCAGGCAGAGGACATCATTCCCCAGAGCTGAGGACAGAGGGACACACCCACATCTGTGTGCTGTTGCATGTCTGGCCCTGCCCAGCTGAACTTCCTGGGGTTGTCTGCCCTGCAGTAGCTCTGGGCTTACATTTGGAGACCCCGGGATGCGAGACATCGTGGGACTAAACAGAGGATCCAGCAACATGCACGACCCCAATAGGGCTGGACTGGGCTCTGACATCTGATATCTCCAGGGGTGGGTGGAGCGGGGATGGGGAGAGGGTGTCACATCCCAACCACAAGGGCCAGGCCGGGGTCAAAGCTCCATCAGGCAGTGCCCTGAGTTTAACACCAAAGGAAGCAGGGGTACGGGGCCTCCTTGGCTTTTCCAGGCAGATAATGCAAAAAAGAAACACAAAAAATTTTAGAGAAAACATTCAATAAAGTGAGGCTCATGTGCCCCAACCTAGGTCCATAAAGCACACTAGTCAAAACAAAAACCCTTAGTGAAGAGGAGGCTGACTGATGAAAAATTTCACCTTTATTTGCATTTTCATACTTCTCTTTTTTCCTCACTTTGTCTTAGAAAAGTTGGCCTTTGGCAAATCTGCCACAGGGCTAGGTCTGACGCTGTGGCCGGTGCACCAGCCTGCACATTTCTTCCTGCTTTCTAAACTCTCTCCCTCCCCATCACCACCACATTATCCTCCCGTAAGAATCCCAGAGGATGCTAAAGGAATATCGAGAGGGGCACAGAGAAGGCTGGAACCAGAAGTTAGGGGCAGACTGCCAGTGGAACGTCTATAAAACCTTGAGGTGACGCAGACCAGTTCAGCATCTGGGCCACACAGCCCAGAGCCCAGCCCCAACGCCGCCCACCTCTGCCCCTGCCCCCACCCCAGCTGGAGGATTCCATGGGCCTGGGCTGCAGGCAGGGCTGGCCCATCCCCAGCGGAGGAAGGATTTACTTATAAGCAAGGAGACTGTCCCCAAACCAAGCCAAAGCTTGCGTGATAATTTTCCAGAAAGTCGTACTGTTTCTAAGACTCCATCTGCTTTGTATTTCCCCGTTGGACTGAATTGCTGTGTCCCCGAAGCCCTAAAAAGGAAAAAGAGATCCTGAGTCCTTCCATGGAGAGGAGACACACCCTTCAGCCAGGAGAAACCACATGTGCCATGAAATGAGGACATATAAAAAGGTGGCCCTGGAGAAAAGAAGGTAGCCAAGGGGTTCTCGCTTTTCACGTCTTTGAACTTACCCGACAGGCTGGGATCCAGAGAAACCCACTAGCAGAACATAAAAAAATGTTTTAAAGAGGAGTGGAAAAAAGACAGCAGAGGCAGAGCTTAGAGTGACCAAACCCAAAAGCCTTGGCAGGAGGAAGCTCAAGTCTCACCCACGACTGACAAATTTATTTCCAGACTAAGGAATGCTGACTTGCCCTTGGTATTAAGGGATGGGAGGAATTCCAGCCTCTGTCTTCTCTCGGGCCGCACCCCCACCCCACTCAACATCTGTTTACCCAGCACCCACGGTGTGCAGCCCACACAGGCACGGACTTGAAGTAGGTTTGGTTTGGGACCACAAGCCTGCTGTGTGGCCTTGAAGGAGCCACCACCCCTCTCTGGGCTTCTATTTCCCCATCTATAAAATAGAAACTGAATTCTTACCCCATCTCAGCTGCCAAGCCAGTCCTAAGGCAGCCCATAAAATAACTAGAGTGAGTGAGACAAAGAGAAGTTCCTAATAGTAACAGTAATGACGATGATGATAGCACCTAATGCTTACATGGGGCTTATTATGTGCCAGACACTGTCCTAAGCACTTCACTTTTATTATTATTATATATTATATACAATGTATTTATATTGATTCATTTAATTCTCACAACAACCTTAAGCAATAATTATCTCCATTTACTGGATGAATAAACAGATGAGGCACAGAAAGGTTAAGTAAATCACCCCAGGTCACACAGGCAGAAAGTAACAGCATTGGGAGCCTGATTCTAGTGTCCCTTCTCATATCCACTATGCCATACTGACCACTAGGTCCCACCAGACTGTGGTCCTTGGCCCCAAAAGTTGCCAAGCAGCTGGGATAAGGTGATGCTTCTATGCTGAGGGCTAGGCCACAGGGCTGGCAAACTATGCCCGTGGATGGTGTGGGGATGACATCCTCCCAGAAAGGAGGGAGAGAGCAGGGAAAAAACAGCCTTGAGTCAGGGTGGTGGAATCCAGAGGCCTGGGTGCACCTCCTCTGGGTCTCCTCTCGACAGAATGGAGAGCCACACAGGAGAGCAAGTGGGAGCGTGCTTTGGAACTAGCAAAAGCAGTGCAAACAGGCGGTGCGGCAACTGGTCAACCTTAGGGGCCGTTTCCCTGCAGCCTCAGGATGAGAGGAGGAGAGGGGGCAACTGGGCTGTAGGGTCAGACGTTTGCTCAGACCGGTTACTCCACAGCACCCCAGGGAGGCAGGCGGTGCACGGATGCCCACCCCCACCCTGAGGTGGGAACTGGAGCCCAGGGCAGGGTAAGGGGCTGGGTGCAGAGTCTAGGCGGCCCCCCAGGCCAGCCCACTCGCTGGGCTCTTCTCAGCCCAAGGCTGCAAGTAGGAGTCAGGATTGTGAGGACATGTCCTTAGCCTGGACAGCCCACGGCAAAGGGTGAGTTCCCCAAGTACAGGACATGGCACAGCCCGCCAGCCAGCAGCTCTGCCAGCCCAAGGACCAGGACTGGCACAACAGCCCTTGGAACCACTTACAGCGTGACCACAGCTCTCTCTTGGCCCCCAGCCCGCCACAGAATGTCTGCGATGGCCAAGGCAAGGCAGCGGGTCCTGTGGGCGTTTGAAGGCTGCAGCTGCCTGAGGACAAAAAAGGGAAAGAGTTTATGCTGATGGAGACCCAAGCAGGGGTGGTGCCCCCCGCCAGCAGATGCCTGTCCTCGCCTCTGCACAGGGATTCCACGGTGAAAGCCTGGGATGGGGGGGCCTCCTCAGATGAGGCAAGGGAAGCCCCTAGAGGAAGGACACTGTGCTGGGGCTAGAGGAGCAGGAGGCAGAGGAAGCCACCCAGGTGAGCCACGGGGGCTCTTGAGGCTTGGCAGGGCCCAGAGGTGTGTGTAATCCTCAGGAAGCCTATTTTGGGCAAGTGCATATCATGGCCTGGCCACAGCCGGTCCAGCCACCCAGGATCCTGGAGACAATGGCTCACCCAGGTGGGTGCTTTTCCCTCCCACCAGCCACTAGGAAGTGAGACCTCCATGCTGAGGGGCAAGCAACCTGACCTGCCAGGGACTTACATTCGGGGTATGGGCACTTGGGAGAGGAAAGATTCAAGGATGACCTCCGTGTTTTCAGTGGGTGGATGGTGGTGCCGCCCACGGAAAAAAGGAACACGGGGGAGGCAGCTGCAGGTGGAAGATGCTGAGTTTTCCATCTCAGATGTCCTGAGCTTGAGGTGTGTGGGGGACCCCAGGCAAAGATGTCAAACACATCTAAAGCCCAGGACGGTCAGGGCTGGGGGCAGGTCTGTGTGTCATCAGCACGTAAGGAGCCCTCTGCGCTTCATGTAGCTAAGATTTCCCAGGAGGGGCAGAGAAGGTGGCCAAGTATGGAACTTCACAGAGAGCTAATGTATCAGGGCAGGCAGTGGAAGAGAACCTGAGTTAACATAGAGGAGGCACAAAGGGGTCCAAACAGAACTAGGAGAGAGTGGCATCACACAATCCCAGGAGTCAAGGAGTTCACGAAGTTCGGGCGGGCAGCAGTATGGAAAAAGGCAGAGAGATCTCTTAAGAGAAAAACGGTAATTAAGATGCCCCTGGTGCTTGAAGTGAAGAACAGAGAAGAAGGGTAAACAGCCAAACATAGACCTTTCTTTCAATTTCACATTTCCAGGGGTCCGTAAAGCTGTACTTCTCACCTATTGCTGGATTCTGTCATTTTTTTCTAAATTCTTACAAAAGCTAGCTTGAATGGGTTTCTCTTTCTAACTAGCAAAAGAGCCTTGGTGAAGACTGTGGGGGGCTCAAAGGATTACAGAGGGGTGTTTCCATGTTTCCAGTCACCAGATAATACAAGCTCCAGGCTGGGCCATGGGGGAGTAAGAAGACTCCGTCCCCATGGTGGGCAGCCTGCGGCCACTGCCCAACCCTGGGACACACGGTCGGGGACCTCCATCCAGGCCATCTAACATGGCACTCCCCTGCCTTCCCATCCATCCACGGCAATAAAGAGAGCACCTGCCATAGAGCTCTGTGCTCTTCAAACACGGTGATATTTGTGAAGTTCATGACCCAGTGCCTGGCATGTGATGGACGGTCAGTAAGTGGTGACTATTATTATTATTATTATTGTGTTTATGAAAACATCTAGTCCGCACGTGGGCTGATGTGAAAGTGACACCAAGTCCCTGACACTGGGAAATCCTTCGGAGCTAATGAGACAAACAACAAGCCCTCGGGCACTTGAAAAAATAAAACGCCAGACTGTCTGACACTTCTTCAGCATCCGGAAGCTCATCATGTTCCTCTGAGGAAATGGTTACCACGCCATCACCCAGCAGGGCTGCTGGAGGCACCGGGAGCACTGGCCAAGGTCACGGTTCAATAAGAAAACAAAGCTGAGAAAACATTGTTCTGAGTCTCAGGAGAGGTCGGTCACACTAAGGACTAACAGGGTCTGTAAAGAGGAACCTGTCAAACGGGAAAGGATTGGGCATTTATCTCTCTGGATGTTGAACCCACGAATGTGGACCCCGTCTTCTCCCACAGCTCATGTTCCAGGCCCTGCCCATGCCTGGGAATTGCACATCCCGAGTGTCTCACATGCACCCTCTTCCCTGCCCCTGTCCTGGACCAGTATGCAGGGTCCAGGGCACTGTTACGGCCAGAGCTGGACAAGCAAGCACTTCTGCCTCCTCTTGCCCTGGCTCCAGTCCCCAACCCCACAAAGTCCTTCACCAAGCGCTCACCCTACAATACAGGTGTGACCAGGTTACTCCCTGGTTAAAATCCCTAACATGGTTAGGAGTCATGAAAGCTCCTGCCCAGGCTGTATACGCTGCCTAGGACTCCAAGACTGAAGAACCCCCAGATTCAGAACTAAGGGCTCACCTTTCAAACATTCACTGAGTTCTGCACTAAATTACTGGAGCAGATAATCATCAGTTGAAAGCTTCTTGGTATAGCAACAAATAAGATTTTAAAAGCCAACATATATTGAGTACTTACCATGTGCCAGACAGTGTTATAAGCACTTTGCATGCATTATTTTATTTAATCATTAAAAGCACAATCTTTGAAGGAGGTACTGTTATTATCCCCATCACATGCTGGGGAAACTGAGGCACAAAGATTGAGTGATCTATCCCAGATCACACAGTCCAAAAAACTGGGGGAAAAAAAATTAAACATTGAGGAAGGAAAGAGAACTTGGAGGAAATAGAACCAACTGCCTTGTGCTCTTGTGCACCTGGTTTTGGAACCAATGACTGTCTGCTTTTAGCCTGTATTTCCAGCACCCCAACACTGGCAGAGATCTTGCCCCTGCCTTCCTGATCTTACAGGCTCTGACTACAGACCCCTTGAACCTCCACTTTCCTATACAAAAGTCCTCATTTTTTTAAATTGGCTTCCGCTTAGTAATTCTCCCAGTCTCTCCATCCTTCCCTGGGCCTTCTCCAATTTAGCCTTTTTAAAAAAGACATCACTTTCCAGAAAATGCCTTGGAACTGGAAAATGTGCAGTAACCAGGTGGTTAGGAGGTCTGGGCTCTATTCCTGGCACATGGGACTTTGGGAAGCCCCTTACCCGGCTGGCCCTCGCTCCCCCATCCAGAAATCAGGCACTGGGTCAGAGGCCCTCTAAGCGTCATTCCAAACTCGGTGTTTTGTCATCAAACCTTCTCCAGGACACACAGGTCTGTGAGTGCATGCAGGAGGCCTTTACCTATAGATGACAATAAGGAGGAAGGACGTGTTGTGCCCAAATCACCTGGACTCTGACCCTTCACCAGATAACTGGGTCTGTGCCTTTGCTGGAGACATCTCAGTGCCAATGGCGAGCCTGTGTTGCTTTGATCATGTCTAGCAAACACCTCTCATGAATCTGGCACTGGGCCTTGCTCTTCAAGATACCAAGAGTTCTTTAAGAGCAGGAAAACCTAAGATGCGAATTGCTCAAAAAGAGCTGGATAAAGACATCTGTCTAGGGATGGCAGGGTGTGAGGGGAGAATAATGCATCCTACGGGCACCCTAATTGCTCAGATGTTTCAGATTGAAGAGACGGTTGTACTCTAATGATCTAAAATAGCCTCACTGTCCACTCTGACGTGCCCTTGGGGTCAGAGCCTAAAGAAGATTCAGGGAAGCTGGCAGGTGAGTGGAGGTGGGTTATCCATCCTTTCTGTTCCATCTCAGGGTCAAAAGCCACTGGAGGGGGTGGAAAGGAGGCCAGAGGCCTGGGTCCCAGGTCTAGCTCTGTTACCAGTGTCCAGAGGGGCCTTGGGCAAGGGCCCGCCTCCTCTGGGCCTCGGATTCCCCACATTCACAAGGGCAATGGGCAAAACGGACGGCTCCTGGGGACCATCAGACTCAGATCTGAGCCTGGACCTTCCCTGCCTGTTGCTCTCTCCAGGCCTACAGAGGAATCAAGAGCTCAACATCTCTTTCCACGGCCAGCACAGCCCCTCCTCAAGTGGAAAATCACCAAGTCCTGCTGCCTGGCTCTGTCCTTTCTGACCAAGGAGAGGCTGGCTGTGGCCTGATGGAATTAGCCTTAACGAAGCCAGACACTCCTGCAGAAAAAACACCAGCCCTGCCAAGAAGCCTTTATTTCAGCATGACTTCCCTGGAGGCTGCAATCACATCCTCCTTCTGCTTTCACAGAACCATTTCCCCATGATGGGGGCAGCCCAAAGAGGGGGCCTCGACCCACCCAGGCCTGCAGGCTCCCCCAGGACCCAGGGCCCCAGGGCTGCAGGCATGTGGCCAGCCAGGTACTCGTGGTGTTCCTGAAGGGAACAGAGGAGTTGGCCCTGGTTTGGTTTGGATTTTTTTTTTTTTTTCTTAAGCTGGATCATTTCTGAAGTCCTGGAATTTCAGAGTCAGAAGGGAGAGCTGAAGCCTCAAACCCAACCCACCACACACAGCCCATGCAGGAGAACCAATGACCCAGTTACTAGATATGAAAATGTCAAAAAGAAACCAAAGAAACCAGAGAAGCCAAGCACTGAGAGAGGCCCCTGCACAGACAACCGGTGTTATCCCTTGCCAACTGTAGGCAGTGGGTCCTCTGGAGTCTTCTGTATTTATTTATTTTTTTTCCAAAATAGGTAAAAAAGGGAGGTCTCTTCACAAAACACACAGCCACCCCTCGGTCACTGAGGGTCCATCTGGGTGTTCCAGACTCGCCTGGGGCACCGGCGGACCAAATGCTCCTCCCCCACCCTCTCGGCTCCCCCATGGCTTGGTGCCCCTTTCAGAGCTCGGCAGCATGTGTGGTAGCCACGGCATCACGTGCCATCTCGGCTCTGCCATGACACAGGTGCAACCCTGAGCAAGCATCTTTTCCTCTCTAGGCGTCAGTTTCCCCTTCGGTGCTTAGGTTGGCTGCCTTAGATGCTCCCACTCATTTGCACAGCCCTTGACGACTTACAAAGGACTTTGTTTGCATTTTCTTATTGAATCCAACTTAGATAGGAGGGAGATTGCTATTCCTACTTTACAGAGGGAGAAAGTGAGGTCCACGCTCCCCCAGGGCTGCAGTCTACTCCCAACCTCAGTCCAGTGCTCTCTCCACCACCCCACCAGGACAGGCTCACCCCCTCCCACCCCAGCACCAGCACCGACAGGCTGCACCCAAAACCCAGACTGCAGAGGTCTGGTCTCCGCAACCTGTGACCTGCAGGGTCCCAGCAAAGCAGCTTCTGCTGGCTCATGCCTTATGACACTTTTCCCTGCCCAGCACCAGCCCCTCATTCCCACGGCCTCTGCAATCCCTTCTGCACCCCCAGATTCTCTCCAGCCCCTGGGACAGGTTGACAACCTCTGCAAAGGCCACAACAGGGGAAGGGTGAGAAGGAGATGGACGAGAGTGGTGTGGAGGGCATCTGGTGCCCCTTGCCCACTGCCTATCACCAACAGGAAGAACAAAGTCCTCGCTGGGGTCAGGGGAGAGGGCCCCTGGGATCCCCCAGCTTGTTCTTCTTGGAGCCACCTCTTCCCGAATCCCCTCAGACTGGATGAGAGACCCCGGAGACTGAACCACATTCTGCTCCTCCCTCTCTGATGGGTATGAAGAAAGCCCACTGTTGGCCTGCCCCTGGGATAGCAGCCCAAGCAAGCCTCTGCAGGGGGCCCTGGCCATTCCACACCCATGGGAGAAGGAAGCCAGCTGCTGGGCTCAGCCTGAAGGGCAGGCCCCACTGTGTGCACAGCCTGGGGCAGCAGAAGGTAGGAAGGGGAGGGAATTACAACCAGCACCGAGTTGTGGGGCTGCAAAAATGGGTGAGGGCCCTCCTCTATGGGATGGAATCCTTAAGGGCTTCATAGAAAAGGAGGCCCTGACTGCAGTCCCCGAAGCTCTCCTGACTGCTCAGCACAGACTTCCTCTGTCCAGCCAGGCAGCTGTCCCCGCCATCCCCGAGTCGGACTCATCCCCACCAGGTGCACCCCCATACACAACCCCAAGCTGGCCAGCTCTCCTTCCTCCCTCTTCTTCCTCTGCCCACCTGTTACCTCCAGGACCAAGCTTAGCCCCTATCCTCCACCTACAGCCACACACAGACACTGCCTCCAAGGGCTATGGATCCAGCCTGGCCCCAGCTCCTTTTTCACGGTCCCAGCAGACAGGGATCCCCTGCCACCCACAGTCCCCTCTTCCCCAGGGCTGAGGGCATCCCCTCCACCTGCCCCATCCCCCGGCAGAGCAGTCTGTCATGTAGGTGCTTAAATGAGGCACCTGTTCATTGGGGCATCCGTCACCATTGGCACAGGTGACGGGAGATGGGGGACAGCCTCACATCCCATGGCGTGGTGCAGTTTCTTTCTACCCAGAGACCCCTCAGGTGCCCAGCTGGATGGTTTTCTGCCCTTCCAAGCCAGGACTACCCTTTCTGGTCTGGAGAGCAGAGCTCTGCCCAGAGGACGTGCCTGCAGAATAGAAAAGCTCTCAGCACCCCCTTAGCAGGGGTGGGGGCTGAGAAACCAAGCTTGCCACGTGCCCTGGGAGAAAAGGCCCTTCCTGAAACCAACTTAGACATTACGTCCCAACTGTTGGGAAATGATGCACAACTTCCCCTAAGAAGTCCAAAATCAAAGTTCAAAAGCAGTTCCAAAGGAGAGGTCTCCCAAAGGGCAAAGGCCAAGGCTTGATTCAAGCAGCCAACCACCTGAGGTCCGCTCACGTCCCACACTGACCCCCTGAGCTCTGGACCAGCCACCCAGCCCACCCTCAGCTCCTCCCCCTCCCCCTGCCCTCCCTTACCCCAGGCCTGCCTTTGCACGTGCTGTCCTCTTTACTGGAATTCCCTTCCCACCTCCCTCCCTGCTTGTCTGGATAACTCATTCACTTGACAGTCCAGGAGTTCATTCAGCAAGCATTGTAAGGGTCCTGGCTATGGCCTAGCCACTGGGCTGGCTGCCAGGGACACAGCTAAGGGCCAAGCCAGGGCCCAGTTCTCATAGAGTGTGTGTTTGGCCGGGCAGAGGCAGACCAGGTAAGCAGAACCATAAACAAGAGGATGAGTGGTGGGGCAGTTGGAGTAGGGGTAATCTTTGCTGGAGGCAGGAGCCAGCCTCCCTAAAGAAGTAACTTCTAATCAGACACCTGTGTGATGAGAGGAGCCTAAGAAGTAACTTCTAAGCAGACATCTGAGCTCACAGGACCTTATGGAGCTACTTGCTGGAAGGGGGAAACTGAGGCAGGAACAAGAATGTGCAACGTTTGTGGGAGGGCAGAGGGAATCTCACAAAGACATAGAAATGTCACTCCCCCAGGAAGCCTTCCCTGACCCCCTTCCTGCCTGGGTGATCCCTTAGTTCATACCCCATGTCTGCCTCTTTGTCTGACTCTCTCCTGTTTGACTCTAAATGCCATGATCCAAGTCAAGCCTGTCCTGTTCAGCCCCACAGTCCCTGCCAAGCATATGGTAAACCCTCTGCAAAGCTGAGGAAGAAAGGTAGGTGCATGGTATGTATGTGCTCAGAGAATATCCCTGCACCCTTGGAGGGTAGTCAGAGGTCCCTCACTTAGCAAGTTCCTCCCAGTCAGGAGCCTTCCTGGTTTCCCGGGGGAGAGTAAACAGCAGGATCTCTGCCACCAGGTAAAACTCAAGACCCTGGGCACTCTGCTGGGCAGTGGAGAAGGGAGGGATCCAGGGGTGGGGACGACAAGAGAACAAGGACAAGGTAAGCTCTTGCTGTGGAAATGTTATGTCAAGGCACAAATAAAGGTTTATCATTGGCATCTTTCATTTTGGGAGAAAACACCTGGATTACTACTTTTATTAGACAAATTATAAAATGCCAAGTGTGAAAAGCTATCTTTTTCATTTGAAAATCTATCTTGGCTAAATGTCTGGAGAGCCAGTGTCTCTCCCGGGGATCCAAACAATCAATGGGGAACGAGTCTTATCTTTATGGGGCCTAGGCTTAAAAAAAAAGGCCCTGAAATGTCTGTTCCAAAGAACAACTGTCTTTAAGTCAACTTCAGGAACTGGCAAAACTAAGCTGTGTTTTTAGAATCTGTTTAATTATAACTTTGGGGAGGAAAATAAGGAATCTACTGAGCAGGAGCAGGAGGATTTTTCTGGGGTGCTGGAAATACTTTCTTGATCTGGGATGTTTTCGCAGGTGTGTGTTTTGGTAATAATTCATCAAGCAGAACATGCATGATTTTTGTACTTTTCTGCGTGCATACTTCGATTAAAAAAGAAGTGCCTGAAGTTCTCTAGCTCTGAGGGCAACCCAATACAAGCTAGTAACTGGGCACACAGGGAGGGAAAGGCTCCCATAGCCCTGTCTTCACATTCCCCCAGAAACTTGCCAATCCCGCTATCTTAGCACCAACCGTGGGGTGGAAACAGTTTTCTGTCTGTCCCTCCACCCCACAGAGTGTTTCTGGAGAACACAGAATGCATCCTATTTTTCTCTGTGTCATTGCTTGGGCCTGCATAAAGATGTTCCAGAAATGACTGCTGGGTGAAGGAGAATGAGGTGCCCATGTGCAAACACTTAGTGTGGGGAATGAAGAGTGAGTGGAAGAAATTTACTGTGGGCTGGCTGGAATGTGCGGTTATGGATATTGGAAGAAATGAGGTAACCCGGGAGGGAGGGGGTCCTGGACTTAGCCAAAGGGTCAGCAGGGTGACCTAGGTGTGGAAGGGACTCAGGGAGCTGCTGTGTCCAACCTCACAGGGGGGTGAGCTTTGCTTCAACGCCATCCCAGCGGCTGCCATAGAGAACACAACTTCCCGACCCTCCCTGTCTTTAGAAACGTGCACAAGTCTGTTTATAAGGGGTCAGCTCAGGCCCTGTCATTTCCCTTTCCTCTCCCTACACTCAGAAGACGGGACATATCAGGGAACACCCAAGCTTCCTTACTTGTTTTTTCTGGACACCTCTAAGGAGGCTTGGGAAGAGAAGATATTGCTGGAGTGAGCAGCCAACTTACCGAGCACAGTCAGCGCTGCCGTCTCCCTCAAATAGGAGCTTCTGTAGGACGCAGCCTTGGACAGCTGCCAGAACCCCACAGGGGCCACCCTGCAGAGAATGGCACCCATTACTGCCAGTGAGAACGGCCCCCAGCAGAGCTCCACCACGACCAGCCCCATGCCCACGGGTTAGAGGGCACACCAGGCCCGCCGAGAGGCTCCCTCGGAACCAGACACAGCCACCACTTCTACAAAGCACTGACCCCACGTCAGAGGGAGGGGGTGACAGCGGCCCCAGCACCCATTGTAAGGAGGAAGGAAAGAGGCTGCAGTGTCAGATGGGAGGAAAGTGATTCTTTACACTCTGCCAAGGGTGAAGCCCGGAATGTCACGGCAGGTGTCCATGCCTCAGGGGAGCGTTTCCTTAGGCTGAAGGTGTCAGCTGTCTACGCAGCCATCAGGGCCCCTGCTAAAGGCCTCTTCCTCCAGGGAACCTAACCCAAGCACTTCTGCTGGGAGTGAGCCCCTTCAGCAGCCTTCACTTGCTCCTCAAGGCACCCTGCTCCGGTACCCCATCATGCCTGCCCATGTCCCTGCCCACCTTGTAGTGGGCTCCTCCTGGAGGAGCCCGTCTCAGCATGCAGGGCAGGGCTTAGCCCAGGCCTGGCAAATGGGACCTGGTCAGCCAAGGCTGGTGGGACTGAGTGGCAGAAACAGCCCATAACTAGGTGCAGAGACTCACAGAGCACAGGCCATGGGTGCCCTTGAACTGTGGGTGCAAGACCTGCTGAGCTTGGCTGAGCTAGTGTGGGACAGAAGCAGGTGGTTGTGGGGCTCTTCCTCAGACAGTAGGGAGGCAGCAAGCAGCCTGAGGCCTGAGAAGTGGGATCTGGTCAAGTTGCCCTGTTCTATCTGGCCATTCTTTGGTCCTAAACTTAAGAGTATGTTCTGGTCCTTAATGAGCATATTTTGTGAAGTGAACACAAGCCACATTTACAACTCAGCATGGCGTTCAAAGCCTGCCACAGCCTATCCCCCAGCCAATACTGCACCCTCCCTCCCACACACCTCCTGCTCCCCACATCTGATAGCTCTGCCTTTTGGGGCGGCCCCTAGATGTTCCAGATGTTCCACGGCCTCACCCTTGTTCTCGCTGCCTGCTCCACCTAGAATGCCCCTTCTCCTTCACTCTGCAAAATCCTTGTACACCTCCCAGTGCTCCGCCTAAGGAGTCCTCTCCAGTGCTGCTGCTCAGCTCGGCACCTCTTCCTGCACCCTCCCGCCAAGGACCCCAGCATCACAAATCACTCCCAGTCAGTGTTCCCTAAAATACGTGCTGGCCTCGAACATCTCCAAAGCAAAGGGTTGCGTTCCCCAGCCCTGGCTCTGCCAGCCACACTTGAAGTTCCCGAACTGAGTGACAGCTCGGCAAACGTGAGGCTGGTGGGCACTGCACAGCCCAGGTAGTGCTCGAGGCTGGGCCAGATTGGGCAGCGCTCCCATCCCCACCCCACCCAGAATGGGCCCAGCAGAAAGTTCCTGGGAAAACTCAGAAAGCAGCCTGCCTTGTTCTGCACAATGCCATATTTTAACAAAGCTATGTCATTAAAGGAAAAACTCTGAAGTTTCCATTCTTCACTGAAGCAGGAAAAGCTTGTACCAAATAGAAGGATCTTTATTTCCTGTGAAAAAAAGAAGAGAGACTTTTCTTGGTTATTTTGTTTGTTTGTTCTTCTTTTTTGTTGTGGTATTTTTTTCTTTTTTGTTGTTTTATTCTTGGGTATTTTTTTAAAACAAGCAACAATCCTATATTCAGTGTATATGTTTCCACCATAGCAGGACAATCTGTTTTACACAGAATGACCTATCATGTTTTTATTTTGCAAAGCCATTCTCATATTTGAGGAAAGAGAAACTCATCCCTGAGGATCTTACCTCTGGAACATCTGTAAACCAAACCAGCCTGTGATGATCAAGGCTGAAATCTTTACAGGTTCCTTATCGGGACCTTAGATGTCCTCTAGTCCCCCACAGAAAGGATGCAACATTTTCAAACTTGCCCACCCATTGGCATCACCTAAGGAGCGCTTAAAAATTCTCATGCTCAGGCTACACACCAGTCCAACTGAATCAGAACCCCTGGGGTGAGACCCCAGGACCAGTAGTTCTTTAAAGCTCCCCAGGTGATTCCAGTGTGCAACCATATTCGAGACCCAGTGCTCTAGTACAGGGTCACAAACTGCAGCCCAAAGGCCAAGTCTGGCATGCCACCTTTATTTTTGTAAATCAAGTTTCATTGAATGCAGCCATGCCCATTCATTTACATATCGCCTATGGTTGCTTTCACACAACAGTAGAGTTGAGTTCTTGCAACAGAGACCTATGGCTCACAAAGCCAAAAATAAACTATCTGGCCTTTTACAGAAAGCTTGCCAACCCCTGCTCTCTAGCGCTACCCTCTATCAAGCGTATGAATCTCCTCTACAACTTCACCCAGGATTGGTCCCCATAAACTCTGCTTGAACACCTCAACCACCCAGTGAGAGGCTTCCACCACCTCCCAAGGCAGCCTCTCCATTTTCTCACCCCTCTGTCTTCTCTAAACTTCTGGTGGACGTTGAGTTCACCATTCATCTCCCACCAACCCAAATACCACCCTCCAGAGCCCGGAAGCACAGCCAGTCCCTCCTTCCCCTCTGTCAGGCACTGAGATGGGAAAGCAGAGTGTCTCCCACCAGCTCCCCCAGGGTGGTCCTTCCCTCCATGGCACCACCTCCCTCTCTGCCAAGATGCCACATCTGAAGGGTCTCAGACACCACAAGGGAGGCCCAGACCAGAAGGTGGATTCTGAGATCTCTGGGTCA
>PVKY010007223.1:0-15126 GCA_004027775.1 Bradypus variegatus | reverse complement strand
CTGCCCTAGCTCCAGGCCAGGCACTGTGGAATGAACATTTTGCACCTATGAGCTCACTGAGGCCTTGAAACAGCCCTATAGGGAAGACAACCATCACTGGCCCCATTTGACAGAGATGGAAACGGAGGCTCAGAGTGGAGAGCTGCATTCTGTCACGGTGGAAGTGGCAGAGCTGGAAGTTGGACCCAGAGCTGCTGGCGCCTAGAGCACTTGCCGCCTTTCGGGAGGAGCTCGAATGCACCCAGCGGCCGCTCTGCCTGTGTACATAAATGAGGCCTCCAGAGGGACAAGACAGGGTTCCTGCTGGTTCCAGCCCCACCTGCAGGTCGCAGAACGTCGCTACCCCCAGATGCCCCAAGTGTTTCTGAGAGTCCTCGGAGAATGTCTCACGTGGCACAGAAGTCTGTCCATTCCATGCTCTCCACTGGCCATGGCAGAGCCAGGCTTGAACAGCCTCCAGAGCAGGCCTATGAGCCCCCAACCTCCAGAGTCCCCACTGCCACCACAGTACACACACCCTCCACGGCCTGCACCCAGGCCAGACTCAGTGGAAATGGGAGGAAGAGGAGGCCACAGCCTGGGATTGAAAACAGGGGTACCCAAAAGAGGGGGCCAAGCAGGGCAGAGAAGAATCTCCCTCCACTCCTCCATGTGGGAACCTAGATGGGAGACACTAGTCTGTGCAGAGGCAGGAACCACAGAATTTCAAATCTCAGTTACAGTAGGGTGGGATGCACACCCTGTGCTGTTGTACGTGTGCACACACACACACACACACTCTCTCTCACACACACAGGGAAAGGCCCAGAATTCTCTGTGGTCTGGCTTCTCCCCATATTTTACTCCCTAATCCACAATCTCAGGCACCCCATTACCGGGTGTTCTAGTTGGCTAATGCTGCCAGAATGCAAAACACCAGAAATGGATTGGCTTTTATAAAAGGGGGTTTATTTGGTTTTACAGTTACAGTCTTAAGGCCATAAAGTGTCCATCAACAGAATACCTTCACTGGAGTCTGGCCAATGATGTCCGAAAAATCTCTATTAGCTGAGAAGGCACATGGCTGGCGTCTGCTCCAAAGTTCTGGTTTCGAAATGGTTTTCTCCCAGGACGTTCCTCTCTAGGCTGCAGTTCCTCAAAAATGTCACTCTTAGTTGCTCTTGGGGTGTTTGTCCTCTCCTAGCTTCTCCAGAGTAAGAGTCTGCTTTCAGTGGCCATCTTCATACTGCCTCTTATCTGCAGCTACTCTCTCAGCTTCTGTGCATTCTTCAAAGTGTCCCTCTTGGCTGTAGCAAGATTGCTCCTTCTATCTGAGCTTACATAGTGCTCCAGTAAACTAATCAAGGCCCATGCTGATTGGGTGGGGCCACACCTCCATGGAAATTATCCAGAGTTATCACCCACAGTTGGATGGGACACATTTCCATGGAAACAACCTAATCCAAACATTCCAACTTAATCCCTACTAATATTCTGCCCCCACAAGATTGCATCAAAGAACATGGCTTTTTCTGGGGGACATAATACATACAAACCGGTACACCAGGGAAGATCTGACCCTGGATATCCTACAGGCTCGGACTGTGATGCACATGTGCTAGCACACGTGTACACAGGCAGACATCTGTATCCAAGCCCACAGACCCACAGGTCTGTGTTCATGCAGCCACGAGACAAAAACAAGCATCCTCTTGCAGGCATGGACACATACACAGATACACAAACATGCACACACAGGCAGGTGGGCACACACTCACATACACAAATTCAGAGTCCTGCAGACCCTGTAGACGCTGCATCTCCATGCAGAATGCCGGGTGAGGGGTGACCCACCCAGCCTGCCCCTCCCCATGCAGGTCTGGCGCCCAATGCGTGAGTTATCAGGGCCTGCTGCTCTCCCTGGGGGTTCCCTTCAGTGCTGGGCAGGGGCAGGGCTCTCCAGAGCCATTGAAAGTCCCCGTCACCCCTCAGAGGGAGCCAGGGCAGGGAGGGAGCGGCCCCTCCATCGTGGTGACACCAATTGCCTGCATCACACACTCCATCACCGCAACGCCACAGAAGATCTGGAGCCTGGAGCCCCCAGGGCTGGAGCAGGCCCCACAAGAACAAGTGGCTGTCCTTGGGCTCTCTCGGTGGGGACTTGGAAGATGAACACCTGGCGTGCAGGCAGGGTAGAGGGCAGGAAGAGGAAAGATGGGGAGGGGGTGGAGAAGGGGAGGGAGAAAGAGAGAAGGGAGAAGTGGGGAAGGAAGGCTGTCCAACAAGGCTGGTTGGTGCCATCAAGGGGAACAGGACACCCTTATCATGCCTAAGGTCTGTGTAATTCATTCCTTCATGGTACCCACAGCTCATTTTCTGGCTGGCATCCCCTCCTGTTCAGAATCTAGATCGGGGTAGCATAGAGTAGATGCCCAATAAATGCTTGTTGAAGGCATGAATGCCCAGTTCTGAGCATGTGCCCCTCCCTTCAGTCCACCCTCCCTGGTGCTGGGCCAGCCTCCTTCCCCACCCAGAAAATGGATCTTGCCCTGACCTGCCACCCAGAGGGAGATCCAGTGGCCTTGCAGGGTTGCCCTCCTGGAGGAGAGATGCTCTGCCCAGCACGGATAGGGTACAGGATATTGGGTCCCCCCCAGGCAGTGCCGAGGGCCTCTGCTGCCCCAGGCACCCCCAGAGCTCCTCCTCTCCTAGGCAGTGGTCCTCTCCAAGGAGAAGTTACCATCCAGGTGCTGCCAGCTCCTAAATCCTCACCTCTAGCCAGCTGCCTCATATCCCCACCCTGGCCAGCCCCCAGGCCCTCCTTCCCTTCTCCCCAAAGCTGTTCCCTCCCTGGCTCCCTAACAGCCACCCATCCTCCTCCTCTTCCTCCTCCTCCATCCTCCCTGCCCCACCTCAGCTCTGCACTTGCTGCTGGGGTTCAAGTCCCAGCTCTCCATCTCTGGTTGAGAGACTCTGGGCAAGTCCCCCAGGCTCTCCACACCTCGTGCTCCTCTGTGAAAGGGGAGGAGTGAGGGGGTGATGTCAGCAGTCCCTGCTCCACGGGGTGCTGAGAGAACGGAATACAGGAATGTGTAATCTGCTTAGCCCAGTGCCTGGCACAGAATGAGTGCTCAACAAGCATCAGCTGTTAGTAAAACTCAAACCAGAAGCACTTTCTGGTCAATTTCCCACCCAGTATGCATCAGTTCCGGTGATAGGTTAAATTATGTACCCCAGAAAAACATGTTATTAATCTTAATCCATTCCTGTGGATGTGAGCCCATTTATAAACAGGACATTTTGAAGATGTTATTTTAGTTAAGGTGTGGCCAACTGAAACAGGGTGGTTCTTAATCTCGGTTACTGCTGTCTTTTATAAGCTGAAGAAATTCAGTGATAGTTAAGAGACAGTCACGTGGAAACCAGAAGGTGGAAGTCCACAGAACCCAGAAAAGAAAGAAAAGCCTGCTGCGTGCACAGCCATGAGACAGAAAAGCCAAGGGCCAAGGATCGCGGGCAGCCAGCCCCGGAACGCTACAGACCTTGGGGAGAAAGCATTGCCTTGCTGCTGCCTCAGTTTTGAACTTCTCTCAGCCTCAAAGCCCGAGCCGATAAATTCCTGTTGCTTAAACCAAACCACTGCATGGTACTTGTTTCAGCAGTTGAGAAACTAAGTCCCGCTCTATTCTTCCAGTGCATGGTGCTCACATGGGCCTCCAGGCCTTTATCTATTCTGTTGTCTCTGCACCAAACACACTTGCTCCCTTCCCTCCCTGAGCCCACTCTTCAGCCAGGTCTCAGCAGGAACTTCCCTCACTCCAGGAAGCCCTCCTTGCTGCCTCCACAAAGGATTAGGGGCTCCTTCTTGGCACTCTCACGTGCCTGCCCCTTGGTTCTGGGGGAAGTGGGGGACCAGGATCTGAGTCTGGCTCGTCCCTGTGTCCCCAGTACAGAGCCTCCAGCCCAGGACTCAGCATATCATGGACATTCAGGAAGTACTTAGTGAATGAGTGAATGAATGAATGAATGAATGAGTATACAAGCAGATGCTTCTTTCCCTGTTTTAGCCCTCCCTTGGGTCCTTGTTGCCTCAGCATCAAGTCCACCCTCCTGAACAGGTGGTAGGACCCAGCCTCACTAGATCCCTGCCCATTGCTTCAGCTGCCCCCACACCCTCTTCTTCCTACTTCAGCTCCAGACACTAGGACCTGCCTAGGCACCTCATGGGGGGCCAGTGAGGTGGAGCCCAGCCCCCAGCCTCTTAGGGCCCCTGGGGCTTCCTTTTGGAGGCCTCCAAATATCCCTTACCCCCTCCCCAGGCCACCACATCATCGATAACACTTGGGGAGGGGAGCGCAGTGACTTTCCTCAGGACACATCTGTGGGCCCCGGACATTTTCTTTGGCTGTGAAAGGAAAGGGAGGGCTGGACCATCCTGGGGTGACATGAAGCAGAGGGAAGCCCAGTCTAAAGCAGGCATATAAAACAAGGATAGAAATAGTCATAACATTTGGTCCATATGACGTGCAAGACGCGAATGGTGGGTTCAGAGGACAGCAAAATCACATCTACTTTGGAAAGAGAGAGACCAGGGAAAGCCTCCAAGGGGGCATCAGAGAGGGACCTGGGAGGACAGCCAGTATCCTGTCTTTGTTCCTTACCCATGGAAGCAGCTGGATCTGGACCTCGGTGGCCCAGCTGATAAAGGAGCCCCGAGGCCTGGCAGGCACCGCCCAATAGCACATGGCCCCATCCGGCAGCAGAGCCGTCTTTGCTCCACAGTGTCAGGCAAAGATTTTGATATTTTATTGCATATATCTTTTATCTTTAACAAGGACAAGGGAAAAAAATGGAAAAACAAACGAAAGTTCTGACAAATGAAAGGTAACAAGACTGGTTGTTCCTCTAAATACAAATGGGCAAAAATGGAAATAATTGGTCAGGCTGAAAAGAGTGAAATGTCTGCCTCAGTTAGATTTCACTGAACTGAAACCGGTCGACTATGTGCTTACTGTAAAGGAAAAGGGCAGAATTAAAGAATGCTTGCAATGTTGGGAACTTGTTTCAAATTGGGGATTTTATAATAGCTTTATCTCTCTGAGAATATGCACTCAATTTCTATATACATTTCAAGAAAACATTATGTATAAAAACAGGCACCTCACCAAATCCAGACAAAGACATCACCAGAAAAGAAAACTATGTATCAATAACTCTTGTGAATATAGATGCAAAAATTCTCAACAAAATACTAGAAAACCAAATCCAGTAATACATAAAAAGGATTATATACCACGACTGAGTGAGATTTATCCCTGGAATACAAGGTCGGTTTAACACCAAAAATCAGTTAATATTATACACCATATCAATAGAATAAAGGGGAAGAAAACCATATGATCATCTCAATAGACTCAGAAAAAAGCATTTGACAAAATTCAACACCACTTTAGGATAAAAATTCTCTAAACCTAGGAATTGAAGGCAATGTCCTCAATCTAATAAAGAGCATCTACAAAAACCAGAGCTCACATCATACTTAACGGTGAAAAACTCTTTTCCCCCTAAGATCAAAAACAAGATGAGGGTGCCCACTCTCACCACTTCTATTTGACATTGTACTGGACAGAGAGAGAGAGAGATTGAGAGATGGAACCAAGAAATGCCACTCTTGGCATATACCCAAGAGAAACATCAATTTCAAAAGATACAAGAATATTCATAGCAGTAGCATTCATAATGGTAAAAAACTGGAGACACCCCAAATGCTCATCAACAAGAGCATGAATAGGAAATTATGACAAATTCCTATATGTAATCCTGCACAGCAATGAAAAGGAACACACCTCTGTGACACACAACCACTTAGATAATGCTCGCAAACCTAATGTTGAATGAAAGAAACCAGATATAGAAGAGAACTTGCCATTTATTTTCAGTTGAAGTTCAAAGAGCACAAAACTAACTGTGACGGGTAGGTTCATTTGTCATCTTGGCCAGGTGATGGTGCCCAGGTGTCTGGTCAAGCAAGCACTGGCCTAACCATTACTGCAAGGACATTTGTGGCTGGTTAATGAATCAGAGGCTGGTTTATTAAATCATCAGTCAATTGGCTGCAGCTGTGACTGACTACGTCAGTGAAGGGTGTGTCTTCAGCAATGAGTGAATTCAGTCAGCTGGATTTAATCCAATCAGTTGAAGACTTTTAGGGGAGAAAGAGAGAGAACCTTCACTTTGGCTAGCCAGCGAAGCATCTCCTGAGTTCATCGAACACCTTCATCGGAGTTGTCAATTTGCTGCCTGCCCTATGGAATTTAGACTTGTATATCCCCACAGTCTTATATTTACAGATATCTCTTGTTGGTTCTGTTTCCATAGAGAACCATAACTAACATACTAACCTTTGGTGACAGACATCACAAATAGTTATTGGGGGGATACTGACCAGGGAGAGGCGTGTGGGAGCCTGCAGGGAGCCTGATCCGGGTAACAGTTACAAGGGGTGGGAACGTATGTGAAATTTCCCTGCACTGTCCACTTAGGCTTTGTGCCCTTTCCTGAATGTAAGTGAAATTAGATAAGAAAAATAAGCAAATATTATGCATCAGCCACCAGAATGTCTCAGCTTGACTTTCTCATGCCCAAGTTCAAAATATCCCAGAGACACGGGCCCAGCTGTGCCAGAGGTCAGCCCATGGAATGACACGCTGAAGACGAGTGGGATGGGGGCAGGGAGGGGAGGGGCTAGAAAGGGCAGAACAAAAAATAGGGGTCCATCCCACCCCCCGAGCCTTCCTTTCCCCATCTGGGAAATGGAGATAAGAATATTTCAGACTGCAGGGCTGAGGTGATGATTCAGGAGAGAACAGGCCTCAGGTGCCCGGCACGGGGCCTGGGACCCAGTGGCTGCTGGACATGGGACCCCTTCCCTTGTCCCTCTCCCCACTGCCCCTCCTCCTTGGCCACCCCCTGCCCCTCCGCTCCCCCACCCTCAGCTTCCCCACTCTGCCCTCCATGGTCCCCAAAGTGAGGCCCCATCACCGTATAATTTCAAATTACTTGTAGCTTTAGTTAATTAAATGTAAAATCATTGGAATAAAATTATACCTTCATTAGAAATTAACTCCCGTTTCAGGCCCAGGATAATGACCAGGCTCTCTCTCCCACCTTCTTCCAAACCGCACACAAAATGGTCAGTTAAACTGAATGGGGAAAAAAGTTTAACGACGGCACAGCAATCAAGCTTATTATTATTTAAGCACAAGCTATTATCATGTGCAATGAGGTGTCAGCCAATAAATTATCTTTGAAAGAGTCAGTCCTTGTCTGAGCCGGGACAGGCTGAGGGCTGCTGCAGGGAGTGGGGCTGACCAGGCCGCTTCCTGGCCAGGGGTGCCTCCCCTGCTGCTCCTGCCGACCCTGCACCTGCCCTAGGACAGGCCTCGGGCCGGATCGCAGGGTGGCTGTGAAGGGAGCATGGGGGCTCCGGGTCACCCAGCCCCACGCCTCCACCCAGCCCACAGTAAGGGGCGGACACAAGGCAGTGAACAGAGATCAGGGGTGACAGGGATTCCCCGGAAATAAGGAAGAGGGTCAGGGAACAGAGAAATGGGGTGTATAAGGCAGGAAGGAGTCTGAGGCAGAGAAAGAGGGAGGGAGGGAGGGAGGGGATAGTTGGAGAGGCTGAGAGAGACAGAGATGTATGTGGGGAGGAGGCATTAGAGACAGAAACTAGGAGATTGGGGACAGAGAAACAGAGTGAGACTGGGGGGAAAAAAAAGGCAGGACCAAAGGAATAGGGAGCGGAAGAACCAGGAAGTCCAAAAGAGAAATAAGCAGCCAGCCCAGTCTGCCCGAAACCGAGGGATTTCCCCAGATGCTGGCCTTGAAGTGCTAAGATCAAGAAAATCCAGACAAATGGGACAGATCCGTGACCCTCCTCCCAGAATCCTCCTAGCAACCAGTGAGCGCTGCTATCCCCACTGTGCAGGTGGGGAGGTGAAGGCATTCCTCCAAGATCATGCGACTGCAAAGTGGGGAGTCCTAGAGGGTCAGAGACAAAAAGAGCTGGAGGCAGAGAAAGATGAGGAGGCAGACAAGAGGAAAAGACCCAAAGGCACCAAGGCCACGTGAAAGGGAGAAGAAGAGCCCCGAGCTACGCTGGGCACTCGGCAGGCGACCCTGGGCACCGGGTGCCAGGCCTTTGGAAGCCAGTGTGGGCAGCTCAGGGCAAGCAGGTGGGCGATGGAACACTCAGCAGGAAGCCCCTGGGGTTCTCGGACCCCCCAGGTGGCAGGCAGCAGCCAGGGCCCTCCCCCATGGGGCTTTAAGGGCTGACACACCCGAGTTCAAGTCCAAGCTTGGGTGAGCTTGTACACTTTCCAAACTGGCTACACTGTCTCCTCATCTGTACAACGGGGTGATACTGGTCCCCATGTAGTGGGGCTGCTGTAAGGATTTGATGAGTCTCAGTGGAGAAAGTCCCAGCACAGAGCCAGGCACCAAGCCCCTGTCCTGGGGAACAGAACTCTCCAGGCTCAGCAGAAGCCAAGCAGCTGCCTTCTCCCCTGGGTGCAGTCGCCTCTCCCAACACCCTCATTTCCACACAGAGCAAGAGGGTGAGCCTGCAGGGGCCCTTGAGCTGGGGCAAGGTGACAAGGGACCATAGAGCAGGGACAACAGGTGCCTGGCTTGGGGGCCCCTTCGCCCCCATTTTTCATCTTACAAGAAACTTTAAATGTGTATCCTCTTCACACATCTGGTGCTCAATAATGAGTTTTCGTTGAGTGAAAGTGTACACGGATGAATAATTAATTAGCCAGAAGGTCAACATTTTCCAGTCGGCCACAGGCGCTGTCCCCACCCGGCGGGCAAGCACAGCCAGCTGTAAACTTCTCATCCAAGTTCCTGCGCAGACAGACAGCCTTGAAAGTCACCTCCATCTCCCTCGCAGGTCAGGCTGAGATTTAGAGATAGGGCCGCGTGTGTGCCTAGATCTGCTATCTGCCCGTGAGTGATGCGGGACACATTCTGGGGACATGTTTACTGTCACCCCGTGCCCCCAGCTGGCGCTCCCCTCTGCGCCTTCCCCTGATAATTCACCGCCTGGCTCCCGTTGGCAAATGACTGATACGGCCTTCACAGCGGGGCCTGCTGGTCACTTGTCTCAAGGAGACTGGGAAGGAAACTCGGGCACAATATAAATGGGGCCCGTGGCAGCCTCAAACACCTTGGAAAATTCCCCAGCACAGACGCCACACCGTTTTTAAGTAATAAAACCACAGAGAGATTGCACGGCCGGCCACCTGACAGCCTGCGACAGATGGCCACCCGCGTGAACTTTTTACCTTCGGGATGGGGACTGAGTGGAAAGGAAGAAAAAAAAGAGGAAAGAACCACTTTCCCAGGTGAGCACTCTCCTTCCCCACGCTGGCTCAGAAGCCATTGCAAGGTGGGGGCAGAGGCTGCGACCCCATCTCAGTTACCTGAGGGACCCCACCTTCTCAATGGTGACCCTGGGCTCGGATTCCCCATCTGGCGAATGTGATGCTCATGCCTGGTTTGGTCATTTTCCAGAATCCAGGCGCAGCCCTGAAATAAATCTTTCTGAGTTTAGAGGTGTAACCCTTGCTTCCACCCATTTAATTATTCTTTGACTCAACAATAATCTATCCCCATGACAGTGTAGCACTGGGGATGGGGACAAGGGGGTGATGGGTTTGGGGGAGGGAGGATGTGAAACTATCCTTGGTTACTATTCACTAGCTGTGTGACCTGGGTATGTCACTCCGGCTGTCCGTGCCTCAGTTTCCTCATCTGTGAAATGGGGATGATGATGGTACATCCATCAAAGGGTTGTGATGAGGAGTCCGGGAAATCCCACATGCAAAGCCCTCCACACAGACCTTAGTGCACAGTAGGTATGCACTGGGCCCACCCATCCAACCCCAAGTCCTTTTCTCTCCGGAGGTTGTTGAGTCCTAATGCAGATCTGGCCCCTGGGAGCTCACATTAATGTCCCTGACTTCCCAAGTTGCACATGAAACCATGGACATATCTGGACTGGAGGGCACAGGTTTAACACTTTATGAGCCAACAGGACTGTCACTTCTTTCCAGGACACTACTTCCCTGGCCCAGGATGCTGGGCTGTTAGTATAATGGACTCTGATTATTGCTCTGTGTGGAAAAAAAATAGTAAAAGGATCTACCATTTATGGAGCAGCTGCTGTGTGCTACATATAGTATGGGATGCTTTAAATACATTTTCTCTTTGTTGAGTCCTTAGTTCATCCTAGAGAGCAGGCATTCATTGGTATGTGCCTACAGGAGCTACCAGATATGTTTGGACCAGTGCAGCAGTAAGGTTACTCAAACAGGGAAAGGAAGGAAGATAATCTAACAGTAGGTCAAACGGTTAATAACTTTCTCATCTTGCCCTCTTGGGATACTCTTTTCATTCAGGAAGGGGGTGCTGGAAGCCTTGGAGTCCTGAGCCAGCAAGGAAAAGCTCCCTAAGGAGAAACACTGAGTGTTGCTGACTTACAACTTCTGGGCTGATGGACATGGCTTGCTCCTCCATGGCATGACCTAGCATCTCTTGCCTCAGGCTGACTGTAAGCTCAGCCAATGGGAGACTCTGGCAGGAGATGGAGACAGGCACAGGAGGAGAGCGAGGTTGGGGTGTTTATACCCCCTGCTCCTGGCTCCCTTCCTGCTGGGCCCTAGGATGGTAGTGCCTGTGTTCCCCTGCCAAGGCGCACAGCTCCCGTCAGGGAGCCCTTCCCCTCAGCTACAGCGAAGGAACACTCCTCGCAGGTTCTGCTACCTGCTCGCTTCCCTCGTCTCTCAGCCCAAGGAAGAGAATCACTTCCACTGCCGGCAGCTCCAGGGTGCATCGTCATCCTCACCTGTCCACACCCTCATCTCCTGGGTCCTGGAAACTCCAAAAGGGCCCTGCTGGGTCGGACTAGTCCCAGGCGGTGGTCACAGGGACTGAGGCTGAGCCGGCGGTGAGGCCACCTCCGACCCATCGGGGACCCAGGCTCACACCCACCCGCACCCTCCCGCAGAGCCTCCCGTGCCCCCAAGAACCCTCAGTCCCTTGGGTTGAGGGGAGGTTCAGAAGCTGCTACGGTCCTTAGATTGCAGGCAAGAGAAACACATACAAACTAAGGTGAGGAAAATTAAGGAATGCCCTGTGGGGGTAAAGGGGACTCTCCTGGAGCCGGAAGGTAGGAAATGCAGCCAGGCCTGGCGAGCAGACAAGGGATGGAACCAGGACTGAGAGAACCAGGCATGGGGAACCCCCGCAGCTGCTCCGTCACTCTCCCCGCCACGAACACTGTCATCTCTGCTCACTCTTCCCTCTCCGTGCTCTGCCTTTCTCTGCTCCCCTGTGCACTGTGCACATGTGCCGAGCGTTGCCTCAACTCTGGCAACCTCAGGGACTCCCCAGGGGTGTCTCTGAAACCCAGTTCCAACCCCCTGGAGAAAGACACCGACCTGCCCTCCCTCCCTCGCAGTGTGGCCCATGGCGTGACCTGGCTCCTGTGCCTGCCTCCGTGGCCCACTGGAAACCAGGAGGAGCCCCTTGACTAGTGGTCACGGCCAGGCTTCGTCACAAAGGCCCCCCAACCTGGACAGGGCTGGCATCCACGCTTCCAAGTCAGGTGCTTGCCAGCAAGGCCCAGACTTTCCGGGGTCCTGGTGACGGGGGAGCAGCCGCCTCTCGGATATGGCTGGGGGACGAGTCAACCAGGACAAACCCTCTTCAGGCAATTTGACCCCATGGAGTCAAGTCCTAAGAAATGTCCAACAAAGGGGATCAGGTTGATAAATCAAATGCACTGATGAGAGAGACTTCCACCCACCGTTAGTGTGTGTGTATTGACAGGTGGGGAGAGATGCCCATGGCCTATGGGTAAGTCGGGAAAACCAGTTACAAGGGGTTTCAAGAGGGCTTAGGTGCTAAGAGACCTGGGTTTCTGTCCTGGCTCTCCGTATGACTTTGGACAAGTTATCTAGCCTGTCTGGGTCTTGGTTTCCTCATCTGGAGAAATGAAGAGATGTAATGGGATAACTCATATAGAGCATGTCACACGTAACAAGTGTTCAGTAACTACTAGTCAAGACAAGGTGGTAAGAATGATGAAGATCACGTGATGGCACACACACAATTAATTAGCATTCCCTAGACTGTTTACTGCAGGATATTATTCCAAGAGATATTATGTAATCAAATAAGTCTGGGAAGCCACATGCATATTCACAAATCCACATGGGCACATTAAAGGCTCTGAGAAGCCCTGCAGTAAACAAATCTGACTTACTTCATTCAACCAGTGTTTTCGAAGCTTGTTTGAGTGAGAATACTTTTGTCACAGACATCAAAAGACAAGAATTTTGGAAAAGTTGGAATGCCTTTTTTTTTTCTAATTCAGTTTTATTGAAATATATTCACATACCATACAATTATCCATGGTATACAATCAACTGTTCACAGTACAATCATATAGTTATGCATTCATCACCACAATCTATTTCTGAACATTTTCCTTACATCAGAAAGAATCAGAATAAGAATAAAAAATAAAAGTAAAAAAGAATGCCCAAACCACCTCCCCATCCCACCCTATTTTTCATTTAGTTTTTGTCCCCATTTTTCTACTCATCCATCCATACACTAGATAAAGGGAGCATGATCCACAAGGTTTTCACAATCACACTGTCACCCCTTGTAATCTACATTATTATATAATCGTCTTCAGGAGTCCAGACTGCTGGGTTGGAGTTTGGTAGTTTCAGGTATTTACTTCTAGCCATTGCAATACATTAAAACCTAAGAGGTGTTTTCTATATAGTGCATAAGAATGTCCACCAGAGTGACCTCTCGACTCCATTTGAAATCTCTCAGCCACTGAAACTATTTTGTCTCATTTTGCATCCCCCTTTCGGTCAAGAAGATATTCTCAATCCCACAATGCCAGGTCCAGATTCATCCCCAGGAGTCATATCCTACATTGGCAGGGAGATTTATATCCCTGGGAGTCGGGTCCCACATAGCGGGGAGGGCAGTGAGTTCACCTGCCAACGTGGCTCAGTTAGAGAGAGAGAGGGCCATATCTGAGCAACAAAGAGGTACTCAGGGGGAGACTCTTAGGCACACTTACATGCAAGTTTAGCCTCTCCTCTGCAGTAATGAGCTTCATAAGGTATGCCCCCTTTTTAATTCATATATAATTAAACATTATATATAGATTTTCATATACATGCATTCATGTGCTAGCTAGAACTCTTTTGTTGCAAGCAACAGATTCTCTCCAACTGGCTTGGGACAAAGAGGCTTTTTCACAAGGTCAGGGTAAAAGGACCCCCTGAGAGATGAGAACCAGGAGCTAGAAGGCCCTCAGAGCTGCTTCCTCTTTCATGCTTTCTTCTCTTTCTCTGAGGTCTAAGGGGAATACAAAGACCCCTGGCTCCAGAAAGCTCAAGCTTTGGTCGTGGCACTTGAAGAGACACTAACTCTCTCTCTTGTCCCAGGCAAGGAGGTTTGCTTGGCCCACCTGGATCAAGTAGCCATCTCAGATTCAATCAGCCCTTGTGCATTGATGGTGGCCACACAGGATAACTGACCACTGGTGATTCACCCCAGGGAAGGGGAGAAGGTCCTGGTGGCAAAGGAGGACTCCCATCCACGTGCTGGGCAGTCACCACATAGGTGGCCACTGCCAAGTGAAAGGACTTGGGCCAGGGCACTAAAAAAGAGACCTCCTTGGAGGTGGTGGCCTTGGGCACCAGAGAACCCCCTGTGGTCAGGGGCCTGGCTCAGCATGTTGCCCCAAGAGCTTGAGAGGGAGGAGCAGTCATTCCCTCCCCTCTCCCACATCCAGAGGTGGGTGGTTTGGCTTTTTCCAACCCAAAGTCCTGGGGAGCCTTTTCTACAGCCTCCATGCCTGCAATGAAGGGAACAAGCTTTCCCAGCCCAGTGGGGGGTGCTTGGCCACTGGCCCAGCCTGTCCTGGGCCACTGAGCCTGGGAAAGTTTCACTGGGGAAGAAAGCGGGACTTGCCCAGGGAGTTGGGACAAGGACCCTTCCTTGAGTGTTTGGGCCCTGAGGATCTGCATCTGGCTGCAGCCAGTACCGCAGGCCCCATAGCTGAAGGCCCTTCTGGGAGGAGGCATTTTAGGGCCAACAGTGGCAGGGGCCATGCCCGCCTGGGACAGAATGGCCATGCATCAGGAGAATTGGGTGGGGGGCTGCAGCTGGGGCTTAATCGTGGGAAGAACAGCAAGGCTTCGGAGGGACAACTGGGGAGAACCCTGCTCTCACCCGGGAGACCCTTTGGAGTGGCCACCCACCCAATGAACGAGTTACGTCAGCAGCCAGAACCAACCAAAGAGGCTACTTGAGCCCTGTCTCCCCAGCCCAACACCAAAAGCAGGAAAGTGGGCTGGGGGGAGAACACCCCGGGCAGCCTCAGCTGTGGACCAACCCGCCTGGACTTGGGTGGGGGAGGCACCAGTTTTGAACAGGATGTGAGGTTGGAGTTTCAAAACAAACAGGACTATCTGGGCTTCAAAAAATGAGCCAGTCTTAATAACCCAAAGTGGAAAGTTATGGAATTGGACTGAGATGTTATTTACAGACTCGCCACCCAGTGGGAAGAGGGGAGGGTGGTTTCGAGAGAGCAGAATTGGTGACAGTTATTGGAGAAAATAAAACAGTTTCATGTTTATACACCTAATGAGTGGAGATGCCTCTAAACTGGTTACACTTGATTTTTTTTTCTTTATGCTTTTCTGTATTTTCTAATTTTCCATCAATGAACATATATTACTTGGGTAATAGAGAAATAATAAAAGCTTTAAAAAGAATCAGGTGGTAAGAGTCCAGGGATCCCCAAGGATCACACAGCCACAGGTTCCTGGACACGGATTTTACTGACCCAGGGTCCTAGGGACCCCCAGGGGAGAGGTCAGGATGCTGAGGGTGAAACCGGCATTCTGTGGCCAAGGACCCAGACCTATCCCCAACCCCCATGCCTGGAGGAGGCTGGGAAGGAAGAAACTCAGAGAGCAGCTGATTCTGTTATCAGCCAGATCCCATGGTGGAGAGGTGGGAGGGAAGGCTGGTGGGGCCCGGGGG
>PVKY010007222.1:0-15137 GCA_004027775.1 Bradypus variegatus | reverse complement strand
TGAATTATATTATTTGTTCAAGGATGTGTGCAACTTGCTCTCATATGTTCAGAAGACAGAACAATAGATGATGGATGATAGACAGAGAGGGAGGGAAAGAAAGAAATGGTAAAGTGACAAAATATTAAAGTAGGTAGATCAGGGTATCGGGGGAGGAGGATCGGGGTATGCTGGAGTTCTGTGTATGGGGTTTGTATTATTTTTGCAACTGTTACTGTAAGTTTGAATTTATTTCAAAATAAAAATTAAAAAAATACACACATTAAAAAAAAGTAAATGCTATTGGAAATGCCCTCTTAAAGAGATGGAGTCATCAATAGATAAATATTACTTGTTACTAGAATAAGATAGTTTCAGATTCAATTTTATTCACAGTTTTCATTTTTACATACAGAAGCCCTAAAATTCTTTGTTCCCCTGAATAAATGGCAGGAGTTTTGTCACTGCAATGTCACTCAATTCCTTGAACTCCTTGCAAGGGACACTCCAAAAATCTCATCATAATCCATCATAATAAATCATTTTTACTAATCTATCACCTACAAGTCAATTAGGTCCTCCAAATTTCTTTGAAAACCAAAAAAAAAAAAAAAGTTCCCGTCATTAGAGTCATTCAGTTTCTCACTTTGCAAAAATATAACAAAACTGGCTCTGCTAAGACTTAGCAACTGATGATGAATTATGTCTATTATTCTCTCACTTAGCATTTTAATTCCCCCACTATTACCAGAACAGCGTGGAAAAATCTAACTGCTGCCAGTTTCATTCTGCTTTTGCCAATAAAATATTTTTGATAACATGCTTAGACCTTATCAAGGGCTGTAAATCTATTTTATTTAAGACATTACAGCTACCAATTTAACTTCTTTAATTTATGGAAAATGTATGTCATTTAATGAATTGACAAAAAAAATCCCCATTGTTCAACCAACCAGCCAAATTGGACTCAGACTTTCTGTTAGAGAGAATTTGCCTTTCTCAATGCAAACAAGTGTGTTAACACAGGTCTCTGAGACGTCACTTCACTTCATGGAGAGCTACCCCAGCCCAGGAGCTTTAAACGAAAACAGTTATCAGTTGCACCCCCCTACTCTACAATATTAATAGAATGCCGAACTTGGACAAAAATAAAAATAAAATCAATTTCTGAAGCTCTGCTCCCCCTTCACACAAATCTGTGTGGACAGACAAGATGTGGAAGCACTACTGCAGGTCTATGATGCCTGAATTAAATTAAACACCCACCTGCCATATTGCCCTGGGTTTGGCCTCTAGTTCCGGTGTCCCTGAGAAGAGTGCTTTATCAGAAGGGAGAAGAGCAATTATGAAAAGGAGGTTGGCGAGGGAGACCTGCCTTGCTCTCAGGCAGCTCTGCCTCAGGCAGGGGCCCGAGGAGGTCGGTGTTCTGGAAGCTTCTTTTTGTTACCCCGACTCTGCACAGCTCTCTGGAAGTTTCCGGGCCCTGCGGTCGTGCAGTCTGCAGGTGAAAGGTGCCTGCTTGGTCAGCTGGAGGCACAGAAGCACGTCCTTGTCCCGCCATGGGGCCCACTCGGCCTTCAGGCAAGAGGACCCGCAGCCCCTGAGGTGAGTGGTTCCAGACAAGTTGCGGTCACCACCTGGAAGGAGAGCAGAGCGGCTCTTCTCTCCATCCTGAGGGTTTATGGGTGAGGCCAGCAGGTTTCCAGGCCCTTCCCTCCACCCCGGCCTGCCTTGCACCCTCTGAACTGTTGAGTAATTGAAGGACGTGAGCTAGGTCCAAATGATTAAGAACACGGGTTCTGATTCTAGTAGACAATGAGTCCACTGAAACAGCACTGCAAAGTGTAGTTTAACCTAAACAACTCTAATTATTGGTCAAAGTTCTGATCCAAACTGTGGAGAAAGGCTCGAGGTACCACAATGTGGTTTTGTAAAGAGACATGAAAACACAGTCCATCAAGAAAAGCAAATCCCAATCAATTAGCGCCTGGAAGCCTTTGCTAAACCCACCCCTTGCAATCTTTAAAAACCGAAACAAGGAAGTAAACCACATGGAAGATATGCCTCTTGTGGAGCAAAGGTTCGAGCATTTTTCCAAGAAGGGCTTTCCTTGAGGATTACATTAGAAGGAGTTGAAGGGCTGAGGAATCCCTACAAGCATCCTTGAGCCTAGCAGTGAAAGGAGATGGGGTTGTCTCAAGGACTGGCTTGGAGGCTGGGGTTGTGAGAATCTGTAGGAGGGAAAAGAAAAGAATGTGCTTGTCAAGTTTGGGTGTCTCAGTGCTTCTGAAATGGGTGGAAATTATAGCTCGAGTCCCTTCACCACGGGAATGTCTGGAATATAAGTCCTTCTGTGCATATTGAGAAGACTATTTATAGTTTTTTACAACTGTTAGGAAAGGCAATTATGTAAGTTCTACTGTATTATTAGGTATTTGAAAAATACCAGGCTTGCAATAACTGTTTGCAAAGATCTAAAAGCAGTTCAGACTTTCATGATCTATCAACTCCAATCTGTGGTTTATTTTCCCGATGCAGTTGATTCTCCCATCACCAGACTCGAGGTGGCATCTCCAATGACAGGACGAAGTGATGTCAGCAGGTGTGCCCACCCTGCTGAAGCCATGTTGGTGCTGGCTCTGCAGCTCACACCCAGCCCAATGGAAATGCAAGCCCACGTCATTTCTGGGGTTATTTAGAAAATTTGCCAGCGTAAAACTCTGGCTATTCAGATTCAGAAGAAAGGGCTACAGACTCCTGCATAGCCTGGCCCAGGTTTGAACAGCTCCCGAACGGGGATAGAATAGGGAATATTACTAGGCAGAGCAAATATTTTAACAAATTTACAAATCATAGCTTAATTTCACATGCTTTTGTTATCATTTATTGGTAGCTTTTGCTACCTCCTGAACATCCCCCGTTATAGTCAGGCTCAGTTTTCTACAACAACTCAGCTCTTACCAAGTTAACTCTCTACAGTTGTTTAAGAAAGCAGTCCCCAGGCCTGTTAAATAGGAATGTAAATAGGTATGTGAGTATACAATACTGAATAATCCTTTTTTCTTACCCCTTACTCTTTGAATTACATAATGAGAAAGTGCTTAGAAAAGAAGAAATTAAATTCAAAAGTAAAACAGTAGAGCCGTGAAAAGAGAAAGGTTTTCTAAGTCCTGCTGACTTAATAATGAAACCAAAATATGTAGGTGTGGAAGAACCTTACAAAGTTATTAGAAGATTGATCATTAGCGTGCAGTTAAACCACTAGTTGTCAATGGAGAAGAGGAGTGCTATGCTCTAGAAGGAAACTAGAAATTAGAGAATCCCAAGATGTAGTTTGGAGGTCGATAATAATGCAGTCTACCCAGGACTGTGATTTAATTTTATCTAGAATCAGTCAAATCTTCTCTTGGATGTTAGGTTCCACTGAGTAGCATTGTCTGTGGAATTCTTGCCTTTGTCCATGAAAGAGGAAAAAATGACAAAGGCTAAAAGTAATTACATTTTAAATAAACTTAAACCACCTCTTCTTAAATGGGTCTTCTTAATATCAAAGCACAATTTTCTAAATATTAAACTAATTTACCCCCAAAGATAATCTAATAAGAACAGATAAGTTATGGAAGGTAATCTTAATGTTATGGGAATGCTCAGGAATGACTATGGTTTGTTAATTTTCTTGGGGTATGGTAGGAACCTGTTGGAAGCAATGTAGTTATTTTAAGTTACCTGTTTTTCTTATTCCTTTGTTTTGTTTTGATTGAGGTATTGTTTTCTAAAAATTTTTTGATAAATAAAGTTAAAAAAAAAACTAAACTAATATACCCCCAACTTCTACTTTTTCATTTTAGTAGTTGAGGATTAAGTGGCCAATCTCTTGTTGTTTTTGCAAATTATTTTAAGTACTGCCATGTCTAAAATCAGAGAAAAATGCAAGTTAAATGTCTTAGAGAAAAAACCTTCAATATTCATAACTTCATGACAAATCCGAGTGGGCAAGTGCCATGCAAGCCTGTCCTCAAACTGCAAAATGAAGCCTATGCGACTTATGGGGGAGATGCTGCCAGATCCAATACCCAGAAGGCCTCTCCTTTTTCATGCGCTCCTGGGAACAGATAATGCCTTCTAGAAACACAAGATCTGAACTTCAGCTTTCCAAACCTGGAGACTAAAGAGTCCCCTTTTGGACCTATAAGCAAAAAATTACAAGAGAAGACAGCCATTATTGTGGCATGATGAAGCCGTCTCCCAATGAGAAGATGAATCCTCAGGAAAAGTCACCTCAAGGGTTCCACTTAATTGTAAATTATTGCTTTAGTGTATTAAATTGTACCCTAGAGGCCTAAAGGAATTATGGAAAACTGCCTGATTTCCTTTTACAAAGTGATTTACACACTGGAGGGTAATCTGTCTCAATGAATCTGAAGCCTCTACAAAACAAGCCACTCCTAAGGTAATACAAGGCAAGGCGATTTCAATTACAGAGTTATTTACCACCACTCAGTTCACCTTCCCACAGATGAGAGCCGAAGACAATCAACAGAGATCTGCTCTTAAAGTCATTCTGTCACATGAAGACTGTTTTCTAACATAGTATAAGAAAGCAAATGAAAATGCCATAAACTTAGACCCTCTCTCTCACTCTCCCCTTACCCCATCTTTCTTTTTCTTCTGAGGTACTGTTCTGAGATGCTTTCGGATTTGTATATTCTCTGACACTGCTAGAGGGTATTTCCAGAGGATGTGACGCGCTTGTGTCTCCAAATGATGACACAAAGTATGTCTTACTTTCAATGTGACTGCTTATGGTTTCACATTTATCCTTCTGTCCTTTGGTTCTGCAATTTGATACATAATTGAGTGATGACTCTCAAGTTCAGTTAGTAGGACACATTGTAACCTTGAAAAAATGGCAGCTGATAAAAGATTTTAAAGATTTTAAATAAGGTCAGTCTTCTGTGACTCCATGAGTCTTGAGTTCATGAAACTCTTTTCAAATTTAATATTTATTGAGGGTATTTCCCCCAAAGAGCATTTGTTAAAGTTGTGGCTGCCAGAAGCTGAAAACATAGTTCACTTAAAAACAATTTTATTTATACAACTTAGGAACATTCCTGCAACTCTTATCGATTGAACATTCAGTCCATTTTCTTATCAGAAGTGCATCTCCCCAAAAGGAGAAATGGTGATAAGAAACCGTGTGCATTGAAAGATCCATCAAGTTTGACAGAACCAGGTCTGCAGCTAGGAAAAGATGCTGGAAATCTGGAAACGGCTGCCAACACAGAAAATATCTCAAATTCAGAATCAAAAGACACACTCAGATGCATTCAGACAAATTACTCCTCCTTGAAAAAGTTTGTCTGATATTCCAACAAAGAAAGAACTCTAGCCATTTCAGAATACGTTAAAAATTTTCCTTTCTTCTTCTCAAATCTTCCTAATACAAAGATGAAAACCCCCAGCAGCCAGCCCAGTCTGAGCTGATCATTCTAGCTAAGCCTCCTGCCACCCAGATGTGGTTCCTGAGCACTTGATATGTGGCTTGTCCGAGCTGAGAAGTGCTGGACACACCAGATTTCTAAGATGTACAAAAAGGAGAATGTAAAGTATCATTAAGTTTTACTATTGATTACATGTTGAAGTATCAACTTTTGACATTGGATTAATGACAATATATTATTAAAATTAATTTCACCTGTTTCTTTTTCCATTTTTAAATGTGCTACTAGAAAACTTAGTTACACAAGTGGCTTGTGTTTCCACTGGAGAGCGCTGGTCTACACTGTGTGGAGAAGACGAGCCCCTTACACTGGCAACATCTTGTACCTTGTCACATATTCTCCTTCTTCTCACTCCTCCTACGTCCCCTCCCCTACCCAGTGCCCTGCCCTTACTTCCATGGCTTGCCCTGAACTCCTCAAACATGTGTTTGAAATGTCTGGGTCAAATACAGAGAGTCTGGGTGAGGGCTCATCAGAAACGAGAGGCCAGCGGATCAGCCCAAACGGAGGCCGTGAAGGGAAGGGAATTACCTCCAGGTGGAACCGCGCCTCGGCAGCAGAGACGACCCCACCCCCCAACAGCATCTCCTGCAACCCTCTCCCTCCTCCACCTTTCCTCAGCAGCCTCCTCCGCGCTCCTGCGACCCCTCGAACCTGGTCCACCAGAAGTCACCCTAGGTCATCTTCTGTCACCCTCAACTTCTGCCAGGGAGGACCCAGGAGATTCCCCTTGCTCGAAAGCTTCGGCGTCCTTGCCTGGGTCCCCCAGGGCCGCTGCACCAGGGAGCCCAAGTGTCCCCATGGGATGTTCCCATCTCGCGCCCAGCCGCTGACCGCAAGGGATGACCTGGATGGGCGCAACCCACCCCGTGGGCCAGGGGAGCGGAGGAGACATCCTGCTGGCTGATTGGGGGCGCTGGGGTTAACAGGGTGCTGGGCACATGACAGCTGCTTAATAGGTACGTACTGGACGTGTTAACTTGCCCTGGGAGTTGGCCAAAGCCCCCAGGCACCAGCCACCGTGGTGCTGTCAAGGAGGGTGTCCGCGGGATGGGATATCCCCACGCCCCCCTCCAGGCCCCCCAGGCTCAAGTCGACTTACAGCACCAGGTACACTGCTCCTCCCAGGCAGCGGTATTTTACCAGGGTGCTGGAACTAAAGGAATTAAGCACAAAATTGAGATTTTTCTGCAGCTCTTGCATGGTAGGAAAGATCTGGGGGACAGAGAAGAGCAATTTCTAGCCCCAGGCGTCAGCCTACAAGGAGGAGAGCCAAGCAGGGAGATGAGGGAGTCACAGCAAATGTGTCTTCAGCTCCTGTCTAGTGCAGGGCAATTTGCTGTGGGCTGAGGATCCAAGAGAAGACCAACTCAAGCCAAGCCCTTGGTTGGCTGTGGGGCTAGAGGTTGCCTTGCTTCTCAGCTGGCAGGAATGATCACTGTCAAACCCATTCATGGCTATGTTTGTTTATGCAATTTCCAAAATAGGAGCAGCAGCTCAGCTATGGGATTCCTGGTTGGACTTGAAGGTACAAGTGCACCCCTGGTGTGAGAGGGGTGTACCCTGGCCAGGTGACTGATGGACTTACAACCCCACAGCCGTCTTCCTCAGCAGCTGCTTGGAATTCTGCTTGTGAACTCACACTTGTGAGGATTTGATCTTTCTGTTTGCAAGGTATTGTTCTGTTTTGTTTTGGATTGGATAGAAGAAATTCCAGATTCTATCAAAGATAACCAATATTAATTCACAGGCTTTTAAAACATCCCTTTTGCAGTAACAGAGAAGGCTTGTTACCTGTGGCTGAATTTAAAATCACAAAAGCTGCTGCTTAGAAGGGTTGTATTGAAGGATACACTGGGCTTTCATCACACAAATAAGCAATGGGAAAATATAGATTGGTCCCTGGATGGTTTGTTAATTTTATTTAGAAAAATAAGTTCACTGCCATCAAAATTAGCATGGGCACAGCCTAAGTCTCCCTGCCTTCTGATACGATGCTCTCAGCGCACACCGTCAACTGGAGAGCACTCACGCCCAGATGTTTAACCTGAACTAATCATTAGGGAATAATCAGACAAATTTATAATGTGGGACACACTGACAGATGTAGGACATGCTGCAAGACAGTTGGCCAGAATTAAAAAAAAAAATCATAGTAATGAAATGCAGACAAACAAAAGAAAACAAAAAGCAGAGGGATGATTACAGGTTCAGAGACTAAAGAGACATGACAACCAAAGGCAGTGTACGAACTTCAACTTCATGCTAAAACTTTAAAAAAGTTTTAAGAGACATTTTGAAGATTCTTGTGGAAATTTGAAAAAGGACCATACATTAGATATTAATGAATTAATGTTAATTTTCTTAGGTGTGATAATGGCATGGTGGTTGAGTGGTAAGAGCCTTCATGGTAGATGTTTGCTGGAGTTTTTAGGGATGAAGTGTCATGAGGTCTGAAATGTATTTTCCAATTGTTCCACCAAAGCATGAAAACTAAAATAAAACAGTATGCTGCCTAGGGAAGGGGTAAAAGAGGCTGCCATTTTCTTATAGGATAGAACATATTCCAAGGAACTCATTCGGGCTGGTTTTTCCTTTTTGCTCCTGGCAGAAGAGACAAAGAATGCTTGATGGTTTTATTCATACTTGCAAATGAATTTAATGTTGTAACTCTGATGAACCAGACAAGCAATTTTAGGTGCCAAAAGTGAATTCACCTTCCTTGGGTAAATGAGAATTCAATTGGTGCCTTTATGGGCAAACATGCCGCTTAGTCTTGTTTTTTATTTCTGTCAGAAAGGAAAATTGGCCATGCCTCAGAGGACGGGAAGCTGATGGTTTAGGGCTGGTCAAAGAGAGGACCAGCCACACACACGCTTTGGCGATGGCCTCTGGCTGCTGTGACTCATTTCCATTTGAAACATACGAAGAGTCCTTTTACTATTTTGAGGACGGTGTTGTAGCAGAAGGAAACAGATGGCTTTGGGGGTGGCTGTCCATTTGTTCTGGACAGCCCTCTTTTGGACGCTGGGCCCCAGATGACAACCTTTCCTTCCCTGTGGCACAGGCTGCTGTGAGGCATGTTGGATCAACATGGAGGAGAAAGGGCTGCATTCACTCTCTCGGGGCCCGTGAGTGAGAACAAGTCAGAGGCTGGATTTGAGGGCTAATGTGAGGGGATGTCTTTTGTTAAAAAGATTTTTATTTTTTTAAACCTTTTATTGTTGCTATCTTAACCATTTTTAAGTGTACAGTTCAGTGGCATTAATTACATTTACAATGTTATGCTACCATCACCTCCAATTAACCAAAACTTTTTCATCACCCAAACAGAAACTCTGCACTCATTAAGCAATAACTCCCCATCCCCCTTTCCCCTGGCCCCTGGTAACTGCTGATCTTTCTGTCTGTATGAATTTGCTTATACAAGATATTTTAGATAAATGGAATGTTAAAGTATTTGTCATTTTATGTCTAGCTTTTTTCACTTGGCATAATGTTTCCAAGGTTCATCCAAGCTGTAGCATATATCAAAGTTTCATTCCTGTTTATGGCTGAATAATATTCCATTGTATGTATAGACCACATTTTGTATATCCATTCACCTGTAGGTGGACACTTGGGTTCCTTCTACATTTGGCTGTTGTGACTAATGCTTTTGTGAGCATTAACTTGTATAAGTATCTGTTTAAGTCGCTATTTTCAATTCTTGTGAGTATCTACCTAGAAGTGGAATTGCTGGGCCATGTGGTAGAGGTGACACCCTTCTATTGCATCACTGGTGCACTAGGTCAGGGCTGTGTCAGGACCACGGCCAGTCTGGGCATTTGAGAGAAAGGCACTGGGTTTTAGAAAACCATCTTGCAAATACTGAGATAATCAAACACTTTTTCAGGTCATACTGCTAGAAGCCACACACTATGGCAGCATATCAGCTCCCTGAGCGGCTTCATGGGCACTGGCCCAGAGAGGGACATGCACATAATTTTGTTGAAAACAGGTTGGTTGAGTCACTAATCAATGATTTTAATAATTTGGTTGAAAATGAATGATCTCTAATCACAGTGTTTTCTCCCTAATATTGGCAAAATTTTTGCACTAAGGGGCATTTCTTAAGCCTTTTATGTCTTTAAGCAATTTTGCCTATTTTTCTAGAATTTCTCCAGAAATTTCCTTCTTCTTTCTCCTTTATCTGTAATTTATTTTCATTCAATTATTCTGCTTCTGTGTTGGTTTGTTAGGCCAACTCAGAATCAACCAAAATCTAACAATAGGGGATTGGCTAAATAAATTATTAAAGATGCTGCACCCAAAATGGAATCGTGTTCTGACTGTTTTATATTGTGTGCAAAAACTTTAAAACTGTCAACTATTAAACTGTAATGTCCAATTTTGCTCAGTTCCAAAGTTTCATGAACACATTGGCATATAAACAAAGCAGATAAAAATAAATTAAAAAATTTTTAAACTCTGGAAAATTCCAGATAATATTTTTCTATTTTATTATATATTTCTTAAGATTATTTTAATAAAAATAGGTGCATGTTCATTAGATTTCAACACAGGTGTTTCTACCATCCAGTGACAATCATGTTGTCATCTTGGAGTGCCCCTTCCAGATGGCTTTCCGTGCATTTGCTCAGGACTTCACCTCCAACATTAGTCGAGGCCACCAGGAGCTCCCACGTTGCTACATTTGCAGTCATCGCTCTACCTGATGTATCCATTGTGCACCAAAACACTTTCTTCACCACGGTTCCAGAACACCTGGTTCTCCCTCCCCGGCTGCTCCTTCTCAGTCTCCTCATCTCCCTCCGTTCTAAACATTGGGGTGCTCCAGAGCCCAGACTTGGGGATTCTCTGGCTTCATCCACTCCCTTGATGCTCTCAGGCCATCTTGTGTCTTAAAATACCACTTTTTCTATTTTGCAATCATTTATTGATTCAAGAAATATTCACTGAGCATCTATTTTGTGCCAGGCACTGTTCTTGTCACTGATGGTTAAAAAAGAAGAAAATGAAGAAGAAAAAAAAACCAACTCAGCCTTTACGGAGCTTCTAGCAGGAGCGTTTGCATGGAGAAGCGCCAAGGAAATAAACAAGATAAATTCAGAAGATGTCTTGTGTGAAAGGGGCTGTGTGGTGTGGAGCATGTAGGTAGGGAGGTTAGGGAGTGTCAAGGAGAGGAGGAGGTTTCAAATGCTTTTTGACCAAAGTGAAAAAGAAACGTTTGTGTGTTTTGTTTTTCTAAAAACAGAATCAACCTGGACTGGGAATCAGGTTCTGACTGTGCCCAGGCAGCCACGGCGTGAGGTGAGCTGTGGCCGAGGAGGCGTCTTCCCCCAGCAAGTGGCCGTCCAGCGGAGGTGTCCGAGCAGGTGAGGGACCGCCCATGTCTGCTCCCTGGTTTCATGCACCCACAGAAGTGACCCTCACCCAACTTACACAGGGGTCCAGTGTGCTTGTCTTCTGTGGCTGCCGGACTCAACACAGACTCGGCAGCTTGAAACAATTCTCTCACAGTTTGGAAGCCTCTTACACTGTCTCGGAAGCCTCTAGGGCTGATCCTTCCTAGCTTCTTCCTGCGTTTGGGGGCTCCTGCATTCCTGGGTTGTGGCAGCCCCTCCCGTCCCTGCTCTGTCTTCTCATGGGCGTCTCCTCCCCATGTGTCTGGTGCCCCTTCCCTCCTTACAAGGACACCAGTCATTGCATTCAGGGCCGCCTTCAATCCAGGATGATCTCAAGATTCTTAACTCAATTACATCTGCAAAGATCTGCGAATCAGGTCACATCCTGAGGTCCCAGTGGACATGAATTTTTGGGACGCTAGTCAACCCAGTACATCAGGGAACACGGCGTATGTAAATCAGATAAGCCAAGACGCTCGTTTTAGCCATGAAAACTGTAGCAGAGCCACTGAGTAGGCTGCTTTGAGCGTCATCCTCTTTTCCACTGTCCTCCTTCTGGGGAAGAGCTATGGGTGGCACATCCAGAAATGTGAGTGTATGTCCCACAGGCAGCAAAGGAGGCTGTAGAGGAAAGAGGCAGAAACCTGGGTTCCGGGCCCCGCAAACAGCACCTGGCAGGGGCTTGCAGGGCAGGAGTCACGCTCGTGAGGCAGATTTGGCTCAGAAGAACGATGTGCTTATGTTAGCACTGCAAGGAAGATGAGAATTCATGTAATCCTTCAATTTTCAAACTTATTTAGATATTTGTTCCTAAAAACATCTTTATAAGCAATCAGAACTAATGAAGCTGCTAAGAGCCAGATTCAGCATCTGACCCAAATGAAGCCAACCGGAAGCAGTGACAGTCAGTTGCTGGGATTCCTCTCTGGAAAGTTCTATCTGTTGGATTTGGGTTTAGTGGATTGTATATTCAGTACCTCGCCAGGATTATCAAGAAAATCTCTCCATAGATGATTCTGGTCGGTGGGGGTGAGAGGAAGAGATCCAGAGCACTGTTCTCCCTGGGCAGACCCTGAAGGCCTGGGGGACACAGCGTCTTATGGTAACGTTACATTGATAGTCATCTCATTTGTTAAATGGTGAAACCGAGGCTTAGGGGTTGATTTAATTTTATTTAAAAGAAATGAAAGGTGCTATCCCTGCCTGTCAGATTAAGTCATTTCTCAGGCATGATTTAACAAAAACATTCTGTAGGTTAATGGACTCCAATCTTCTTCAGAATCCTTTATCTATAGATCTCTCCGTCTGATTGCCTGCCTCGTCGCCAGCTCCTCCTGACACATCCACCAGCCCTTCGTCTTCCTTTCTGTCTCTCTCAGTAGCAGCATCATTTCACAATGTTGACCTTCTTCCTCCCCATTACTCCCTGAATCCAGGCTCTGACAGTTACTCTCCCATAGCTCCAGATTCTTGTTAGTTACACTTAAGCTTCCCAAGGAGAGACGCCATGGTTTATGTTTGCTCTGTGAGTCCAAACAATATTAGTCACAAAACAAGTGATTTGTACATTAAATCAGCTTAAAAGCAAGTCTATTGGGTAGGGAGAGGAAATGGACCAGGAAGGAAGCAGAAAAATTATCAATTATAAGAAAACAGGAGAAAGAGATGTATGTGGTGGGTTAATATACTAGATGCTAGTTTGTGTTTGTGCCCACTTTCCTTACTCCTTCCACGTGGGTAGCCAGCATTGCAGGCAAGAAAGTGGGAACTGCTTCAAGATAAGTCCTTCCCAGCATCTGTTCTTCTTGAAGGAATTGTACTGGGGGTGGGCAGTAGAAGTAGAAGCTGGGAGGAAAAGAAGAGAAATTTCTCTGGATTGGGAAGAGCAGAGGTTGTTGGGCAGCCCAAGTTGTGCAGTACTAGGACCCTTCTTTGCAGTTAGAAAACCCAACTTAAACAGGCTGAAGAAAAGTAATTTAATGGCTCATGTAATTGTGGATCTAACTTCAGGTGTGGCTGAATTCCGTGGCTCAGGACTTGGTGTCTTTCATCTCTCCTGCAGCTTTGCTGCCTACTGAGCTGGCGTCATTCTCAGACTCTCCATAGATGAAAATCTTGGCGAGGTACTAGAGCCCACCAAACCCAGGTGCAACTGATAGAACTTCCCAGAGAGGAACCCCAGCCACTGACTGTCACTGCCTCTAATTGGCTTCATTTGGGCCAGTTGCTGAATCAATGACTTCATTCAGAATTGGGGATAGAATCCCACCTCTGAGTCTGGGAGGTGATATTAAACCCACATATTCTGAGGTGGCAGGGAGGGGTGGTTTCCTAAAGAGAAATGGAAGTGCACTTACTAGAAGAAGAAGACATACATCGAGAACACCTCTGAGGGGAGGGCTGGAGGGGGACATATGGAAGCTCATTTTTTAACTGGTAGTCTCTGAATCCCCAGCCTACACAGAGATCTCTGTATTGCATCTGGTGTTGAAGCTGGAACCATTGGGTACCCACAAAAAATAAAGAACCTCAACCTCTGTCTCACCCCCACTTACTTCCAGGGAATATTCAGGCTTGATCCTTGAGGAGATCAGTGGCTCCTTTAATGGACTAGAGAGCAGAGGACTCACCTCCCACCTTCCTCCCCTGTATTTTCAGCCTCCTGAAAAAAGATTCTCCTGCAACCACAAGGAAGAGAAAATCCCAGGAAAGACTAGGATTGGCTTTTCCCACCAGCATGGGTATGTAAGGGCTTAAAGTAGATTGGATTTTAATTTAAGGAAATGAAACAATTGTGCATTCACTTTATGAAAGATTTATACCTGCTGAATTCCTTACTTATGGTGCCTGAAAAGATTCCTCCTGAAGTATCCTAATGCAGTAAGCAAAATCAAGGACTCTTTATCAGTCCTTTTAAAGAAAGGACTGATCTCCAGTTGAGTTTGTTCCTTAAAAATAAAAGGTTAGTGACTCCAGAAAGAGACCCACCCATACAGAGTGAATTGATTTGTGAACAAGTTGCCATGTCAGTCGAATGGGGAAAGTCTTTTTAATAAGCACTGCTGAAAGGAGAGGCTAGGCCTCCCTATAATTGTGCCTAAGAGCCTCCTCCTGAATGCCTCTTTGTTGCTCAGATGTGGCCCTTTCTCTCTACCTAAGCCAACTTGAAAGGTGAAATCACTGCCCTCCCCTCTACGTGGGATCAGACACCCAGAGGAGTGAATCTCCCTGGCAACGTGGAATATGACTCCCAGGGAGGAATGTAGACCCTGCATCGTGGGATGGAGAACATCTTCTTGACCAAAAGGGGGATGTGGAGGGAAATGAAATAAGCTTCAGTGGCTGAGAGATTCCAAAAGGAGCCAAGGTCACTCTGGTGGGCACTCTTGCGCACAATATGGACAACACTTTTTAGGTTCTAATGAATTGGGGTAGCTGATGGTAGATACCTGAAACTATCGAACTACAACCCAGAACCCATGAATCTTGAAGACAGTTGTATAAAAATGTTGCTTATGTGTGGTGACAATGGTATTGGGAAAGCCATAAGGACCACACTCCTCTTTGTCTAGTTTATGGATGGATGAGTAGAAAAATAGGGGAAGGAAACAAACAAACAAACAGACAAAGGTACACAGTGTTCTTTTTTTACTTTAATTGCTCTTTTTCACTTTAATTTTTCCTGTTATTTTTGTGTGTGTGCTAATAAAGGTGTCAGGGATTGATTTAGGTGATGAATGTACAACTATGTAATGGTACTGTGAACAATTGAATGTACAATTGGTTTTGTATGACTGCATGGTATGTGAATATATTTCAATAAAATGAATTTAAAAAAAAATCATGGAAGCCTGCAGAGGCTTTTCAGGGTACCCCTCCCCCAAAAATAAGTAAAAAATAAGCATTGCTGAGCAATTGGATACCCGTAAGGAAAAAATGAACCTCAACCTCTATAGCACTTCATGAATAAAAATTAATTTGGACTGAATTATAGACGTAAACTCCAGGACCATAAGTTTCTGGAAGAAAACATAGGAGTTTATCTTCATGATCTTGGGATAGGCAAAGATTCCTTGGACAGGATATAAAAACCATTAACCATCAAAGAAAAAGTTGATAATTTGGACTTCATCAGTATTAAAAATTTCTGCTCATCAAAAGACACTGTATAACATGGACAAGCCATAGACTGGGAATATATATTTGCTGCACATATACCTGACAAAGGACTTGAATCCAGAATACATAA
>PVKY010007221.1:0-15141 GCA_004027775.1 Bradypus variegatus | reverse complement strand
ATTGATTTAACATTAGTTGTTTAAATTCCTGTATCTCAGTGGAAGTGTACTTTTGTTCCTTTGACTGGTTCATAGCTTCGTTTTTCTTAGTGTAGGCTGTAGTTTTCTGTTGTCTAGGCATCTGACCTCCTAGGCCACCCCAATCAGGTTTTCCCAGATGAGAACAGGCCCAGGTCACAGAAGGAGGTAATATTTCAGTATCTGGTTTTCCTGATGGCTTTTCTTAGCAGATTAAGACACCTGTGCTTTTCTGCCAGGCAGAAGCACCTGTCAGCCTGTCAGAGCCTATGTAAGAGGGTGTGGCCTGTGGCTCTCCTCCCCCAGGCCCTGGGGTCTGGTTCCAGAAAGACTGACAGACGGGCAGTAAAGCTGTGCCCCTCCCTTTCCTCTTGGGAAGCTATGCCCCCTCCTGCGATGTCCTTTGTGTATCAATAAGTTCTTTGTTTCTGTGACTCTGTTGATGAAAATGTTTTAATTTTAAGTCTCAGGCTGTCTTTACAGCAAAGTGCTGCAGGCTGATTAGGGCTGGGTGCGACTGTGGGCTGAGAATGGTTCAGGTTTCCTCCACGGACAGAGAAAGGCACAGAAAAGCTCCCAGGTTTACCCGTCAGCCAGAGATAGCCCCCTATCCTCTGGGCCCCTGTCCTGAGACAGATATGTCCCCTGACTCTCCCAAGGTTAGTTGTCGCCAAAAACCTCTGTCTGCTTGTTGAGCATTCGCTGTCTGTATTGGGCCGTTAACATTAAATCCCCAGTTGGAGCTGGGCTGAGAGAGTGCTGCTCTCTAGCACCGCGTGGCTTCCGTGGGGGAGGGGCTCCTGGCTCTCGGCTCCCGGCTCCCGGCTCCTGGCTCTCGGCTCTTGGCTCTCAGCGCGGGTCCGCAGTTTTACTTACAGATTTTATGCTGTGATCCCGGGCATTCCTCCCAGTTCAAGTTGGTGGGTGACGAGTGGACAGTCACGTTTGTCTCCCCGCTGTTATTCCAGGTTATTTCTTAGTTTTTTGGTCATTTATAAATTGTTCCGGGGGGGCTAACAGTCTTCTACTCCTCTCTATGCAGCCATCTTAGCTGTTCTCTTCAATGATATTTTAAAAAATTGTATTTATTAAAGTAATATATGTGCATCTTTTAGAAAAAAGTCATACAGTAATATGAATCTTCTCTTTTATTCCTCTCATCCCTGAAGGACCCTCCCAAAGATAATCACTTCTAACTTATATTTGACTGTTCTTTCTGGTGTCTCATCTCCATATTTTTAACAATATACTTCTTGTCCTATTTCTTGAAATTTTAATTATATTTACTTCCCATTGTAGAAGATTAGGAATATGTTCTCTGGGACAATCCATCCCCCACCCCACCCCCACTCCCCCCTGCCCCCAACACACAAGGCACATGCTCGCTACAGCTTCCTGAGAGAGTTAAATCATAATCTTGAGTTAAATCGGTATTCAGAATTCAGAAATGACATTCTTATTAAAATAAGCTAGGCCATTCCATATACCATGATTATATTTGTTCTTTGAATAATTTTACTTTTTACTGGAGTTAATTGCCTCTATGAGTTCTACTTTTTCCATTTCTTAGAAATTGCCCTCCATGAACCCCTCCCCTCCTCCTCCAAGCTTGCCTGTTGCTCTTAAAGCTGCTGCATTGCCTACAGCCCAAGGTTCCCTTCAGCGTCCCCTGGGCGTTCTCTCCCCTTTTTCCTGTGCTGTGTCACCCACTTGCTGTCCCCTCTTCCTGCAGCTTCTTGAGAAGAGGTGCATAACAGGTAGATTATTTTTAAGACCTTGCATGTCTGAAATGTTACTATTTTATTCTCACAATTGATTGCTAGTTTGGCTGGGTATATAATAGACAAAAAATCACTTTTCCTCTGAGGGAAAAATGAAGACATTGTTCCATTGATCTCTAGCTTCCAGGGTTCCTGTTGCATAGTTGATGCCATTCTGATTCCTGGAACTTTGTATGAAAACTGTTTCTTTATTCTTGAAACATTTAAGACCTTTTCTTTAGTTCTGGTGATCTGAAATTTCATAATAATGTGCCATGAAGAATTCTGTTTTGTTTCTAAGACTGGTCACTTGTGGGCTTAAGCAATCTAGAGTTTCATGTCCTTTATTTTTGGAAATCTTTAAGAAAAATTTCTTTGATAATATTCTCCCATCTTCCCTCTGTTCTCTCGCTCTGGGACTCCTATTAGAAGTTTGAATACCACAATTATTTTCTCTATTCTTCATATCTCTCCTTTACTCTTTCTTTCTCTTTGTCTTTTTATTGTGCTTTTTGGGAAAATTCTTTGATCTACCTTCCAACTCTTATATTGCATTTTTCCCTGACATCATATTTTTAATTTCTAAGAGCCATTTCTTTTTCCCTGCATATTCCTTTTTTTGTACCTTTTTTTAAATCTCACCTGAACTATCACTTTCCCCCAAGGTTTTTTTTTATTTTTATTTTTATTTTTGCCTCTTGTTGACTTAGTCACTATCTTTTGACTTGGGAGACTACTTAAGTAACTGGTAATTCTTGGCTGTACACTCATATTCAGGAGTGAGGCAAGGAGCAGCTGACTGTAGGTTGTTCATGTGAGATGGGCTGAGCAACTGGTGGGCTTCCTGGTTTAGTGGTAGGGTAGAGGACCTGGCTGTTTTGTTGAGTGGACTCCATATTTTGGTAGTTGTCAGTCTGTGCTGGTTTGGATGTATTGTGTGCCCCAAAACGCCATTATCTTGTGTGGGCAGGAAACCTATTGATGTTGATTGGGTTGGAGACGTTTGATTGAATGTTTCCTTGGAGATGTAATCACACAACTGTGGGCGAGATCTTTCATTGGATAGTTTCCATGGAGCTGTGGCCCCGCTTTTTCAGCATGGGCCTTAATTAGTTTACTGGGGCACTAAATAAGCTCAGACAGAAGGAGAGAGCTTGCTATAGCCAAGAGGGACACTTTGAAGAATGCATGGGAGCTGAGAGAGGAGCTGCAGATGAGAGACAGTTTGAAGACGGCTGTTGAAACACACTCTTGCTCCGGAGAAGCTAAGAGAGGACAAACGCCCCAAGAGCAACAGAGAGTGACATTTTGAGGAGAAACTGTGGCCTAGAGAGAAACATCCTATCAGGAAGCCATTTTGAAACCAGAACTTGAAGCAGACACCAGCCACGTGCCTTCCCAGCTAACAGAGGTTTTCCGAACGCCATTGGCCATCCTCCAGTGAAGGTACCCGATTGTTGATGCATTACCTTGGACATTTTATGGCCTTAAGACTGTAACTGTGTAACCAAATAAACCCTCTTTATAAAAGCCAATCCATCTCTGGTGTTTTGTGAAAAGGCAGCATTAGCAAACCAGAACCCATTTTTTTTTTTTTTTTTGGAGTTAGAGTGTTTTCCCAGAAAGAAGTCCTTCAGTTCCTTCTTGATTGGGGTGGTTGGGATTACATAGAAGATGTAGGCTAGGTTGTTAGCTCGGGAGTTGGGTGGGGCGGGGGGCAGGGGAGGAGTGTGCCATGTAGGACGTGGACTTGGACTTCTTCATCCCATCTCCTGCTCTCATTGGCTTTCCAGTTCCCAACATTTGTTGTGACTTTTGTCTTCTGTTTCTTGCTATCTGTTTGTCCTTCTGGATATATATTGTTTTCATTTCTTTATTCTCATTTTAGTAGGGTTTCACAAGGGATCTGTCTGGTTTCCTGGAAATCCCTCATTGTGGGTTTTGGTAAGTCTAACTAGATTTCCTGTGTAGTAGTGTTAGGAGAGATGAGCCATTGCATCATTAACGAGGTTAAGTTTGGTCCTTGGATGAGGCTGCTTATATGGAGAGAAATCTTGCAGCTGTAGGCACACACTTGGCCCCACTTGGGTCTCATTGGCATCCTGGGGCCCTGCCCATGTAAAACGGTGACTCTGTGACTGTTGGCATCACTGAGGAAACAGCTAAAAGCCAGTAGGCCCCCCATCTCCATCTGCCTGTTCTCTTATGCCTCAACAACTAAGCTTGTTTTGTATGTGTATTAGTTAGGGTTCTCTAGGGAAGCAGAATCAATAAGAGATATCTATAAGATTTTATAAAAGTGTCTCACGCAACTGTGGGTGTGCATGAGTCCAAATTCTGTAGGGCAGGCAGCAAACTGGCAACTCCAATGAAGATGTTCAATGAACTCCTCAGACAGCAAACTGGCAACTTCAATGAATGTGTTTGATGAACTCCTCAGGAATGAACTGGCAACTTCGATGAACTTTTCAGGAAACGCTTCGCTGTTTAGCTGAAGAAGTGAAGGTCCTCTATCTGTCTCGCTTAAAAGTCTTCAACTGACTGATTAAATCCAGCTGATCGCATTCTCTCATTGTGGAAGACATGCACTTTGTTGATGTAATCAGTCACGGCTACAGCCAATTGACTAATGATTTAATAAACCTTGCAGTAACGGTTAGGCCAGTGTTTGCTTGACCAGACACCTGGGTACCATCACCTGGCCAAGTTGACACATGAACTTAACCATCACAGTATGTTATTGAGAAATCACATGAGAACCCTCACCTCTTCACTCCCCATCTTCTCTGACTCCCTTCTTGTTACTGTGGACAAATTTTTCCTGGTCTCGTCCAGGCTTTCTCCTCACTCTTTCCTTCCCCTTCTGTTATTTTCTCGAGGATTTCACCTAAAATTATCCCTTCTCCAGTCTGCATCATCAATTTTTGCTTCTTTACTTTATTCTCCTCACACCTGAGTATTCTCATTTTCAAAGCATGTACATCTCAGCTATTGCTCTGTTTTTCTGTTCTACTTCCAGATAAAAATTCCCAAAGTCACCTATAGTGACTGTGTTTCCATTTCTCACTGTCTTCACTCCACTGTAACTTGATTTCTGCCCCATCACACTATCAAAAACTGTTCTGTCAAGGTCATCAGTGACCTCCATGTTGCTGAACTTAATAGTCAATTCTTATTTCTCATCTTACTCGACCGCTTGGCCACCTATGATACCGTATATGACTCCCTTCTGCTCGGACACTTCCTTCACTTGCCTTTCGGAATGATACTCCAGGGTTTCTTCTTATCTCCGTGGCCACTCCTGGGCCACTGCTAGCTCCTCCTCCTGGCTGCCCTCTAAATATTGACAATGCCAGGCTCAGGCCTCAGTGCCCTTCTCCCCTCTATCCACAGCATTTCCTCTGGTGAGCTTATCTCACCCTATGGCTTTCAGTACCCGCCATACACCAATGATACCCACCTTTATTTTCCTAGTCCTGGCCTCTCTGAGCCCAGGCGTGTAAATCCAAATGCCCACGTGGCATCTTCACTTTCCTGTCACCCAGGCCTCAGGGTTACACACCTAGCACAGAACGCTTCCTTCCCATCTGTCCCTTTCCTCCACCTCAGAAAACCCATTCTTCCCCAAGCCTTTCTCATCTCAGTAAACGGCAACACAGGCAGTCGCCCCATGCTCTCTCCAAATGTTAGGACCATCCTTGGTTGTTCTTTTCCTTTCTACCCTTTTCTTTCCTTCGGCAGGTGACTCAAACCTGCCTGCCCTTATGATCACCACCTCTGCCTGGGCCACTTCCACCTCCCATCTGGTCCTCTCCCTGTCTAGCCCCCTAATGGCATCTCTGTTTCCTTCTTGCCCCTTATCTGTTCAACAGAGGGCAGCCAGAGCGATCCCTTACAAGCTGAAGTCAGCTCACCTCCGGCTCCTGCTTGAGACCCTTCAGTTTCCCTCTGCCCTTAGGGTAAAGCCTTATGTCCTTCCACAATGTGGTTTCATCTTCTCTCTCTGACCTCCTTGCGTCCCACTTCCCACTTTGCTATCTGTACTCCAGCTGTACTGGTTTTTCTTTTTCCTTTCATCACACATGCCAAGCTTCTTCCTGGGGCATCCATCAACCATTTTCTCTAAAACTGAGTTCTAGTCATTCAGGTTCCCCTCAGATGTCATCTTAAAGAGGCTTTTTCCTCAAGGTCTTACCAAAAGTGCTATTGTCCCTAGTCACTGTCACACCCTCTGGATTTTATTTTATTCCCAGCCCTTATCACTATCCAAAATTATCTTGCTTACTTGTCTGTTTATGACCTGCCACCAGAATGTTCCATGGGAGCAGGGTACTGCTGTGTCCGCAACACGTTGAATGGAGCCTGGTACATTAGTAGGCATTCAACAAAGGTTGAGCAAGTGAATTACCCAACAAATGATTATCCTAATTGTTTTCTTTTCATGCATTCTGTAGTCCTTTTTAAAGTTCTTAAATATTTCTGTAAATTTTCCTACCCACTGTAAAATCAGAAAATTAAAATTAAAAATCTTCAGCCCAGTGATGTTTGACAAATCCCAGGTTATTACCAGGTTATGGTGGAGCACCCCCAGGTGATTTCTTGGTTTTCTGGTTCCTAATTCATTGTGTCCTCCAGGTTCCTTACTCCATGGCAAAAATGCCACACTTCTTCCAGTCTAATTAGATGGTAATATGCTTGTTCCTTGCTTTATTTGTCATCAAGGAGCTTAAATTACATCAGTGTTTTAATTGACTCAACTTCATAAAATAAATAGGTCACCCGGAGGCAGACCCATTCGTAAGAGGAGAAGGCAGAGCTCACACTGGGACCCTGTGTCTTTGATATCCCACGCCCTGAAAAAGAAATTTGCCTTCCAAGAAGATGATTCCTTCGAGAAAGAAAATAGGTCTTGGGAGTCTTCTCCATTTTCTAGTCCAGAAACGTCAAGGGTGAGCTGTAATAATGTGAAGTTTACCTTTCTCTTTTTCCCCGAGTGTGTCATTCCTGAGAGAGCTTGCCTTCAGGTTCTCTTCAGGCACTTCTGCCGATTGGGCTGTACATCTGTTTGTCAGTGCTGCTAGGGTTTCTGTTGTTTTAAGTTATATACTCATTTTAGCTTTTAGCCTATTGTGAGTTCTTTTGAAATACAGAACATGATTTGAAAAATGAGCGTGCTTAAGTTCATAATCATTTGTTATGGACAGGTGCTTACTTAATGCCTCGTCTGAATACAAACTGAGCATCTGAAACTTTGGAGAACTTGGGAAGGATGGCGTGATGATCAGTCTAGTCTGAGTTTAGTGTGAATCCTCTGATGTTTTTTCTAAGTCACGTATAAGACTTTGAATTATTTTATTAATTGCGGTGTTAACTGTGCTTTTAAAACAACAAATGAGACCATAATTCTCTTCAATGAAATGTTTATTGGATGCTTAAAAGAACATTGTATTTCAAACACTTGGTCCTTAAGATTGCCCCTTACTTGAAGTCGCTTTTCTTTAATTTAGACATAATTCTAATGGGAGGTGGGTGGTTTTCCCATCTCATGGTACAGCTGAAGTAGCAGGTGAGAACAAGCCTCTGGAAAGAGGAGTGTGGAAAAGAGGACCAGTGACGAAGAGGGAGGGCATCTGAAGTCAGACAGACTGAGGAGGGACAGGCATTAGCAAGGGAGGAAACCAAAAAGTTTAACTGAGGTGGTGACACAGAGCCTATGGGAGGGAATGGCCTTACATTAGCAGTGCCTGAGGTTACCCTTGTTTGTGTGTGTGTGTGTGTGTACAGTACAAAACTGGTGTTTATTTTGTTTGACTCAGAACATATTTTTTTATTTAAGAAGGGAATGAAGTATATAGTTTATTGTAGAACTATTTCCATCAAAAAGCACAGATGTGTCTAAAATAACAGTTTAATGTATGTGAGGAAATTTTAGCTTGCACAGCACTGTTTTGCTCATCTCATTTGATCTTCACAGCACCTTTCTAAAGGAGAGTAGATGACTATTTGCTGCTTCACTTGTGAGGAAAACGAGCCACATAGTGCTTGGTCTGCTCACAGCTGAGCAGCACAGCAGAGGCTAGAACTTGGTTTGTTAGAATTCGAGGCGTTTGCAAGCCTTTACTTAGCCCAGACACCACTCAGGTGGGAAGTGCTGCTCCCCCATGATGGTAGCTAAGCACAGTGTTGCTGTGCAGTCACCGTGCTGCCCTGCCGTCTGCTGCGAGCCTCTGGGCACCTTCTCTCCAGCCTGCTGTGAGCATCTGAGGGAGAGTTATCCTCTTCCGTGTCTTTTGCCAGCACCTCGCTTAGGGCTGCACCTCTAGGGACGCAGTCGACCAGGGGCCCCGTCTCTGCGGCTGGGGTGTTGCTCACACCCGCCTGCTCAGCTCTGAGCCCAGCGCCTTGCACAAGGCAGATTCTCAAATGAGTAGAGAAAGTTGAGTGAGTTCAGCTAGAGCGTTGCCTGGCAGTTGTCTTGCTATGATCTCTTTACACTCAATTGACTTTCGTGTTAAACATTTGCTTTATTTCAGTTTGGACATCACATTTCACAGTCAGGACAGTGAACTTAAGGAAGAACTGACCGATATCAAAGGCACCATCCCACCTGTCACCAGTGGAAGCCATGTCTACACTGCAGGGCTGTGACTACACCACAGAGGTCCTCCCTGCCTTCTCACAGTCATCTTTGAACAGTTAACTTAAGTCCCCACCTGGGATCTGTTAGTGCAGAGGTCTGAAGAGCCCTGATGGATTTTAAGAATACTTGTCTCTGGTTTGTCTCTGGTTTCGGAAAATCCAACAGCTACCTGGCTATTGGGTTTGGGGTTTTTTTGTTTTTTTTTTTAAGTATGGATTTTTTTTCCATTTGTGTAAATGTTACTGAAAGCTGAATGCACAGTTTGAATGATTTTCATAACAGCTTAATATTAAATGACTTAATGTTTCTCATTAGGGAACAGTAGGATCTCACCATGAGTAACAGGATTCCTTAATGGATTAAGGAATTGATGTCAACTAGGTCTGTATTGTACTCTTCAGCAAATGCCATTATGTTTGGGTTCTTTAATAATTTTAAAATCAGTTATGACTTCCAAAGAGGCTTGCATCTTTTAAAAATTAGTAGTGATCTGGTTTACTTGGCTTCCAGCAACTTTTCAAATAAGATAAAATTATAATTTCATTAAGATAGTCCTAGCTTGAAGCATATGGGTTGAGCCGCCTAAAAACTCTTCCTGACTTAAATGTTCTTATTCTTAGAAGCTGGTTTTGACTGTTCAGGGCTAGAAGTGGAAGGGTTAAAAGGATCTTCTTGACAGAGTTTGCTTACACTTGTTATGTAAATGCATATGCCTAATTATTTTATCATCCATTCCTTTGTAGAGGGAGTGTGAAATAAATGTGCATTTTGAGCTTAGTTGTGTTTTGCAGTGACTGAAATTCATGTTTGCTCCCCACTACTTCACTGATAAAATCTGAACCTTTTCTGTTTTAGAGGAAGTTCTGTAGATAGAGTCTTTTGGGTCCTGCAATGTAGCACACACAAGTTTGTGTAGGTATTTTGCCCCCCTGGCCCTTGTACCAAAGTGATAAGGAAATCTGATTGTCCCCTGAGGCCCTTTGATGTTTGCAGAGGCCATTTCGGTGGACTTGGCAGCCCCCCACTTTGTCAGACATTCCTCTTTCATAAGAATCCCAGCTGGCCAGTTTTTGTGTTGATGTGACCAAGGACTGGTGGCCTGGTCCTGTGACCATGAGGGGAAGGCTTTGAGTCACCCCGAGAGGGAACCCTGACGTCTCAGGGCTGCGAACCAGCAGGAGCTCTCCAGACTTGTCTGAGGAAAAGGCCTCCTGGGTTTTCTCCTGCTGGGGCCCCAAAGCACTTGTAAGGGTGCAGCAATGCAGTGGGGCATTGGCGCTGCTGGCCTGCCATTCCTTCTGCACTGGTTCGCTGATGCATCTTATGTTGTGTAGTTTGTTTTTGCTGCTTTTATTTGTCCCCTCCCCCACCTTATATTCCCCTCACCAGGCCCTTGTCTCGTCTTTAATAAGTATTCTTTTCCCCCTGAAATAACTGCTTTTCAACCCCCAAGGTAGTCTTGCATTTTCAGTTTTATAGTTTCCTTATTCAGAAGTGTCTCCTGGGGTCCTGGGAGACTTGACCTTAAGCCCTAGGCCCTCTTACAGAGCCTCCCGTAGGCAGGGGTGGCCCCTGGGACCATTTGATGCAGACTCCTGAGGGACAGGTTCCGCTTTGGCTTTCATCACCAAGCTACGTGTAAATGGCCTAATACCGGATCCTCTATACTGGGAATGCTGAAAACTGTTCTCTTGCAAGTTATAGAAATGGTAGCTTCTTTTCATGATTCTAAAACACTAATTCTCACACTGACCTTAGAAAGAACCCTTCCTCTTCTCCCTCCTTCTCAGATGCTTCAATTAAGTTGCATTCTCCTTCCAGATTGCCTGTTAGTTAATCCCCATAAGCTAATGACAATGTTTGAACAACAGCATTTGACAAAGCATTCTAATACCATCTTATTTGGAAAATGAAAAAAATTGGTTTTATTATACAGACTGCATAAATTAATGCTGTTCAACCTCTTGATTGGTAGAGATTTCAGATGCCAGCAGTGGCTTCCAGGTTAGGAAGGGCAGACATCTTTCTAGGAGCGTGTCAGAATCTTGAGCGGACTCTGAAAATAGTGGTCACTTCTGGTGGCATGGGACTGTTAGGGGTGGCGGTATCGGAACGGAACGCCTTGTGTTTACAATGAGAATGCATTTGTGCTTAAATGATGAAATTTAAAGAAAATAAAAACTAGGTTGGGGGAGAAGCAGCTATTTACATGGAGGATAATTTAGATGGGAAAAGAGGATTTTTTAAAATAAGTTTTGCTGGGTATTAAACATGTACCCTACTCTGGGGAGATTAAGTATACAGTTGAACTTGTTTTCAGTTATTGAAAACAACACATGGGTTGGGGTGGGGAGTGAGGCAGGCGAGTTTTATATCAGAAAGGGCTGTCATAGGCGGGGTTCTGGAAAGCAGGGCTGAGATGGCACTTAGGGGACAGTGTGCAAGGGAAGGGCATGGGGGAAGGTGGGCTGTGATGATCTCTTCCAGGGCCTCAGCAGGCCCGCAGGGTGCTCGGGCACTGGTTTTCCTCCCTCGGTGCCCACCATTGGGTGGTGCCTCACTGTACAGGGCAGCCTTCTCCAGCCAAGGACAGTTTCCAGAGGGTCCCCTAGTCCTGAGCAGGGGCCCTGGTGGTGTGTCACGGTCGCGACAGGGGCACTGGGCTCCGGAGACGTCGCAGACCCTTAGACATAACAGCTTGCCTTGAGTTACAGAGGCTGTCCGACATTGCCCTTAGCTCCAGTGGTATAGGTTGTCCTGAATTCCCAGTACCCATTGCCATTGTTCATCCTTCCACCAGGCTGGCTCTTATACCTAGCTTCTTGAAAACACTGGGAGTGGGGGAAGAGTAGGAAAACTGTGTCCAAAGATCTGTTCCCTTCAGGTTTCCGTGCCTTGGGCTTGCTTGCCGTCCCTACCCCAGGAGCATATAGTTGTAGAGTCACAGCTTTATACATTTCTGTTCATGGAAATGACTTATGTTCACAAAGACTTGAAGCATTGACCAGTTGTCACATCACGTGGCCGTGGGGACAGACCAATGGAAGAAGTGCTGGAAATGTGCTAAGAGAACAGTTCTCTCTGACGTGACTTATCTGGGCCTCAGCTCCTCACTTGTAAAACGGGGGGCCAAACTGGATGGACTCTGGGGCCAGTTGTTCAGCACGAGCCTTCCATGAATGACTGGCTCTGTGAAAAGAGGTGTAATCATACCTCAGCTCACTGGCAATTTCAGCTTCTGTACTTGGTGCTAAGCATTCTTACTGGGGAGACGTGGTCTTGGGCTGGACGCAGTGGGAAAGTGTGTCTCAGGGTCCCTGAGGACTTGGGAGTGGGCTGTACTTCACCTCTTATGTGGAAGCAGTAGGTGACAGCAATGCCATTTTAGATAGCATTGATCAGGGGCAGCTGCTGTACTGCTTTCCCATACTGGCTCACTTCTCACCACACTCGGAAGTAGGTGCTATTGTCATCCCATTTTACAGATGAGGAGAGAGGCAGCGGGAGCTTACCGAGCTAACCCTGGTTTTCACAGCTGGTAAGTGGCAGAGCTGGGGCTTGAACCCAGGCAGATGGGTTTTCTCTAGCCCATGTTCATAACCCCCAGGCAACACTGCCCATCTTATAAATTTGTTTATATATTTATTTGGATGTTACCTTGTTCCAGAAAGTATTTAAGGCAACTAACATTAAAAGAACATAGCCAGAGGGGCGGGGCAAGATGGCTGAGGGGTGAGGTGTAGGTTTTAGTTACTCCTCCAGGGCAGTAGGTAGAAAGCCAGGAACTGCGGGGACCGAACACTGGAGAGCAATTTGACTTTGGACATACTTCATACAACACTCATGAATGCATGGAACAGCTGAGATCAGCGAAATCTGTAAGTTCTCGCAGCCAGGGGACGCGTGCCCCTCCCTGCCAGCCTCAGTCCCATGGGAGGAGGGGCTGTCAGTGCTGGGAATGAGGAGGGAGAACTGCAGTAGTGGCTCTTACTGAAAACTCAGATGGCTGATCCAAACTGCCAACCTAGGTAGACTGAGACCAGACACCGGAGAATCCGGGAGCAGTCAGCCCAGCGGAGAGGAGATAGGGCTAGTAAAAACAGCAAAAAAAAAAAACACCCCAAAATAAAAACATACTTTTTGGAGTTCTGGTGAACATAGAATGGAGAAGGGCAGGGCTCAAACAGTCAGGCTCATATGCAAATCCAGAGGGTGAGTTTCCTTGTCTCAAGAGCAGGTTTCTCTGCTTTCTTGAATGTTGCTTAAATGGCCCTAATCTTGTCTCTTAGCATTTCAATAGCCCATTAGATCTGCAAGGAGGACCCTTCTTCTTTTTTTTTAAAATCTTTTTCTCTTTTTCTAAACAATTAAGAAGCTCACAGAAAGCCTCAAAGACTTGCAATTTGGGACCAGACAAGAGCAGAGCTAAGAGAGCTCTGAGACACAAAGCAATAAACCCAGTGGCTGAGAAAATTCGCTGAACAACACAACTTCCCAAGAAAAGGGGGGCATCCCATTACAGCCATCTTCCCAGTGGGCTGGGAACACTCCTGCCCGGCACCAGCACCACAGCCCAGAGCTGCCCCAAACAACCCAGTGTGACGGGAAGTGTTTCCAACAACACATGCACACACCACAATATCAGGCATGGACAATAGCCTTTCCTGCACCCTCAGCTAATTGTCCCTGAGCTGGGAAGGGGGAGCTGTGTGATAAGGGGGAAATTAACACACCCCATTCAACCATCTTTCAGCAGACTGGGAATGCCCCTACACAGCCCTGCAGCCCAGAACCTCCCTTGGGGGACAGCGCTCACCTGTGATGTAACACAGTCGTCCCTCAGCAGAGGACCTAAAGAGTGCATGGCTTGGAAGAGGGACACACTCGTAAGTCCCAAGGAACATATGCCAATACCAAGTACTTGTGAGTCAGCAGCAGAGACAAACTGGCAAGACTGAACTGAAGGATTAGACTATTGCAACAGTTTTAAATCTCCAGGAACACCTGGGAGATTTGATTATTAAAGCTGCCCGCCCTCCCTAACCGCTCAGACACACGCCCCATATGCAGAGCGGGCAACACCAACTACACATGCAAGCTTGGTGCAACAATTGAACCCCACAAGACTCACCCCTACTCACCACAAAGACAGTGGGGGAGAACTGGCTTGAGGGGAATAGGTGGCTCACAGATGCCACCTGCTGGTTACTTAGAGAAAGTGTACTCCACGAAGCTGTAGATCTGACAAATTAGAGATAAGGGTTTGAATCAGTCTACATATCCTAAAAGAACCCTACCAAGTTAAGCAAATGCCAAGAGGCAAAAAGCAACAGAAAATTTTAAAGCATATGAAAAAACCAGACGATATGGATAACCCAAGCCCAAACACCCAAATCAAAAGATCAGAGGAGACACGGTACTTGGAGTAATTAATCAAATAACTAAAGATGAACAATTAAAGCATAGCACAGGATATAAAGGACATGAAGAAGAGCATGGCACAGAAGACCCTAGAAGAGCATAAAGAAGAAATTGCAAGAGTAAATAAAAAAATAGATGAACTTATGGAAATAAAAGAAATTGTTGACTAAATTAAAAAGATTCTGGATACTCGTAGTACAAGACTAGAAGAAGCTGAACAGTGAATCAGTGACCTAGAGGATGACAGAACAGAAAATGAAAGAACAAAAGAAAGAATGGGAAAGAAAATTGAAAAAATAGAAATGGACCTCAGGGATATGATAGATGATATAAAGTTTCCAAATGTAAGACTCATTGCTGTTCCAGAAGAGTATTCTGTTCCAGAAGAGTATGCTATTCTAGGAAGAGTATTCAAAGAAATTGTTGGGGGAAAACTTCCCAAATCTTCTAAACACCATAAATACAGAAATCATAAATGCCCAGCAAACTCCAAATAGAATAAATCCAAATAAACCCACTCAGAGACATATTCTGATCACTGTCAAATATGGAAGAGAAGGAGCAAGTTCTGAAAGCGGCAAGAGAAAAGCAATTCACCACATACAAAGGAAACAGCAGAAGACTAAGTAGTGACTACTCAGCAGCCACCATGGAGATGAGAAGGCAGTGGCATGACATATATAAAATTCTGAGAGAGAAAAATTGCCAACCAAGAATTCTTTTTCCAGCAAAGCTCTCCTTCAAATTTGAGGGGGAGCTTAAATTTTTCACAGACAAATGCTGAGAGAATTTGCTAACAAGAGACCTGCCCTACTTGAGATACTAAAGGGAAACCTACCAACAGAGAAACAAAGAAAGGAGAGAGAGACATGGATAAAGGTTCAGTGCTAGAGAGATTCAGTATGGGCATGTTAAAGGACATTAAGAGAAAGAGGTAAAAAATATATCTGACAAACAAACCAAAGGATAAGATGGCTGATTCCAGAAATGCCTTCACAATAATAACATCGAGTGTAAATGGATTAAACTCCCCAGTCAAAAGATATAGGTTGCAGAATGGATTAAAAAAAAAAGTGAACCATCAATATGTTGCCTACAAGAGACTCATCTTAGACACAGGGACACAAAGAAATTGAAAGTGAAAGGATGAAAAAAGTATTTCATGCAAGCTAAAGCCAAAATAAAGCAGGAGTAGCAATATTAATCTCAGATAAAATAGACTTTAAATGCAAGGATGTTATGAGAGACAAAGAAGGCCACTACATGTTAATAAAAGGGGCAATTCAACAAGAAGAAATAACA
>PVKY010007220.1:0-15129 GCA_004027775.1 Bradypus variegatus | reverse complement strand
TTCCCTGTGAAATTGAGACTTGTCGGCGGGCAACCGTCTCTAATTTAAATCAATGAATTAAAACAAATGTGATTTAGTAGTTGCTGAAAAGAGAAGAAGGATTTTAATATGCTAATCAACTCATCCATGTTGATAGTTGGGGGGAAATTCTAAAACACATTAATCAGCCGTGGATAAACCTGTTTGGAGACAGCATCATGTTGTCAGGCGCAAAAAATAGCCTAAAATGATTTCCCAGCAAGCCGTGGTGGAGGTTTCAGTCACCTGCAGGCTGGCTGAACTCTTTTTCCTCCTGTCACCTCATTTTCTCTCACTTCCAGTTGAATGGCTGGTCTGCAAGCATCTTGCCCACTGCCCATAAAAATCACAGCTTGACGCTAAGTTTTGCTCTTTATTTCTGATCCATCACACCTTTTCCCATGCTGCAGGCTCTTGCTGACATCCAAGTCTGAAGTTTTAAAATGTATCATGGTAAATTTTCTGAAATCTGGTTGTGCAGAAATAAGGAATGCAGTAGATTTTTGGAAGGGAAGAGAAAATGTAGGATGGCAGACCACTTCCTGCATATGTTGAGGAGTGCAGTGGTTCAAGGCTGTCCTCAGAGGCAAAGGCATAGCATGGGTAAAAGGTTTACACACAGGAGCAGCACAGTTGGACTGTGCAGTTGTAGGGTTGGTCCTGAGATGCTGACTGTAGTGCTTTGTTTTCAGCTTCTATCTTGGTTAAAAAAAATGCCAAATTTACCTTTAAATTTCACATTCTATTTAAGTTGTGAAAAATGAGAGAATATTACATCAGTTTAGGGTTTTTCTACTGAAAGTGATAAAACTTGGCATAAACTGTCTCAAACAAAAATAGGAATTTATTGGCTCATGCCACTGAAAATCTTGGGATGCATTCAGCTTGAGGCAGAATTATAACCAGGGTGAAAATAGGGCCCTCAGAACTTTCATCTCTTGTCTCTGCCTTCCCTCTTTTGCTCCAGTCCCTGGAAGCTCTGGCTCTTTCGTTGTGGTAAAGGTTGAGTACTTCAGCTTCAGCCTTGCAGCCTCTTGCATTTTAGCTGAGCAAGAAGAAGGAGAGTATTGCCTGTAGCCCTGGAAGTCCTGCTGTTCACTCTGACTTGACTGGCCTGGAGTTGATGATCAAGAGCTCAAGCTGTGTGTGACTTGCTGGGTTCAAATCACAGCTCCACTATGTGCCTGCTGTGTGACCTTGAGAAAGCTGCTTAACCTCTCTGGGCTTCATCCATAAAAAGGGATGGTATCAACCGCACAGCATAGATATGAGACTCACATACATTCACAAAGACCAAGTGCCCAGGGCCCAAGGAGAAGCCCAGGCTGATAGCTACTGGTGCTGTATCCCACTCCCCACCCCCAGCCCCCAGATAATCACAGTGAGAGAGGAGGAGTCTGCACTGACTGGCTTTTGCACCTGCAGACCACCCCACCTGGTCAGAGAGAGGGGAAAGGGCAGACCCCCAAGTTAAGTTTATGTTATCCTCTGTGGAGGCAAATTTGGTGGGGACTTACTGCGATGTGCTGTGCAGCCATCTTCTCCTTCTGACTTCTGGGATGCTCTGGATTGGGGCAGGCTGTGTGCACTCCAGCTCAAGCCATGCTGAGCCCATTCCTCTGTAATTTTGCTGATTTGGGTGCCTTGTATTGCATATCATTTCCTCTCTTGATCTGCACTTACCCACAAGGGCTCAGAGGGTCCCACTTGTCACCCTCGTTACCCAGTTACCAACTTGGCTCTAAACTCAAAACTCCCAGCTCAAGAGCACTCTGCTTTCATGGAGACTGCTTCTGTTGTTAGGGAACCTATTCAGACCGAGAGCCACCACCCATCGATTCTGAATTATGGAACTTAGGATGTGAAATGATATCTCCAAACAGCAGGATGCCAGTCAGCTCCCTGTTTTGACTGAAATGGCTGCATTAAGTCTGCTCTGGCCCAGGCGTGGGAGGACTTGACCTGGATGATGACACGGGGAGTCGGACTGGGAGGACGGAAGTGGGGCTGGGTGGGGCCACAGGCTCTGATCCTTACAGCTGGCAACTCACGGAGAAAAATTATACAGCACCTCTGAGCCTCAGTTTCCTCATATGCAGAAGAGAAAAATAATCCTTGCCCCACTGGGTTGATTTAGGTACTGAAGATGTGATATTTTACATCATGTAATAGGCACTGATGTTTTTAAAGGTGGAGGATTTCAGCACATCTCCAGGCTTGATCATCTTGCCCTGTCCATCCATCCATCCATCCATCCATCCATCCATCCATCCATTACAAAAGGCATAGCATCTATGGCTTCATAGGAGTCAGACCGTGTGCAGGCAATCTGTCTCCCCCTCTCAAGTCTGCCAGTGGCTGGCACTCTGTTCTAAGCTTTATTTTCAAATTAATTTTAAAATCTAGCCCCAGGGAGGGCTTTAAGTAGGAGGGAAGGGGAGTTAATAAAATCCTCTGAATTAGACCAGTGAACAAAAGAATTCATACAAATAACTGCTTTCCAGGTTCACCAAATGCTGCTTTTTTTGACTTTGGGGTCCTGGACGCCCTTTGACCACCAGTTGGAAAATGAATCACCACCGCTGGCCCAGCAGACAAGCTTGCTCGTTGGACTTGAACAACAGTGGCCCTGTCTTTCCCAGCTCCATCGATCCTTCCCCCATTTACAGGTGACCCCATGCAAGCCCATGCTTTGCTAGACTTAGAGGCAGACTTAAAAACTGTCAGATGCCAGTCTCCCTCGTTCCTGCTTTTAAGCCGAGTCACAAAATATCTCTGGGCCTTGTTTTCTCAGACTGGGAGACAGGGGAAAAGCCAAGCTGACTTCCAGGGCCCTCACGATCACTCAGGACAACTGCAAAGGGCTACGGAGCTGCTGGCCCCACCAAGCTCACCGCCCTCCTCCTCCCATCCTCTGGGACCGATTGGAGGATCAAATTAGAGAATGTAAGCGAACAATCCTTATAAGCAAAGAGTTCACTATTACATTCCAGTGTTACCTGACAACCAGAAAGCAACAAATTCTTTCCCCAGCTACAGTCAGAGAAAAGAGGCTGAAATCATGTTGTCCCCAAGCTACCTTTTCATGACAGATGCTCTATTTCCCAATCTTTATTTTCCCATCAAAACAATATAATGTCCCACCCCAGAGCCTCAGAGCAACACTTTGAAACTGCGCTCAGCATACCTGTACCTTCAAAACAGGGTCTGTTGGGTTGTTTCCTAAAGAAATGGCTCTGAGAACCCGCTGGTGGAGTCATGTCACGGCGGCATAAATTTGCAGCTCATTGAGCTGGCCACATAAAACACGCTAAGACCAAACATCTCTCTGAGGAGCCAAAAGAATACGGAAGCTCAGCCCACATCAGGCCAGGTGCGTGATCCGGAGCCAGCAGCAGACAGCACAGAAGGTGCTGATGAAGAGATGGGGGCTCTGGTGGCGTGTCAGGGTAAATTCTGTAATTGTTAATCAGGCCAGCATTATCGCTCCTGATGACATTCCATTCACCGCCAAGTTGTGGAGACGCTCACCTGTGTCTCTAGTGCATGTTTTGCAGCACTGTACACCCTGAGATTAGAGTTTGTAGATCCCACCATGCATTTTTATCCCTCCCTGGCTTTATAAGTTCCCGAGAAACTTGGGGCCCTAACAAGCCTTTTCAGATGTAAAATAATGTAGAAGAAAACTGTGTTCATTGTGGAGCCTCACAGAGAGGGGTGGCAATTAGGACGCCCTGTGCCCCTGATGAATGACTGTTTATAAACACATGCAAATTGCCTCTCTCCTGCCGCACAACTCCGGAGACGGGCACGTGGGCTCTGGCGAAACCACCTCAACGTGAAGGCTCCTTCTTTGATATCAGAGCCTCTGGCTGAGAAAGGCTGTCTGCTGCACCCCGGGGCTTCCAGAGGTGGGTGGGGAAATCCAGCTAAAGGAGGCCTGGATTCTGGGTGTTGCCTGGGTGTGCAAAAATCACCGATTGATGCAAAGTGGTCTAAGAGCTTTGCCCAAGTAAGGCTTCACCTTCAGCAGGAAAAGAGCATGTCTGTCTTGGTGGTGCAAGAGTGACATGGAGGAGGGGCTCCAGAGGAGGTGCCCTAACTTTCTGAGCTTGGAACAGCTGATGGCAAGGCCTGGGTGTATCAGTCAGTCAGGGCTCTAGCAAAGAAACTGAACCAGTAGGATATATGTGTGTGTGTGTGCATGTGTATATGTATATTTATTTTGTGTGTGCATATCCTACAGTTCTGGTTCTGTGATATATGTGTGTGCACATGTGTGTATTCTCTCTTTATATGTGTGTATATGCATGTATATATATGTAATAAAGGATGTACAGTATATATATAAATGCATATAAATCATGTAAGCTGATTCCTCAAAATATGTATCATCATATGTGTGTATTGTATATCCTACTGTTTCTGTTTCTCTGTTACTGGTTCTGTGTGTACTCTTTATATGTGTGTGTGTATGTGTGTGCATAAAGTAAACATATGTGTGCCAATTTCTTGACATGATATACATGTAAGCTAATTCCTTGATGTAAATCTTTCTCTCTGTGTGTATACGAATGTATATATGTATACATATAAAGCAAGTGTGTGTGTGTATATATATATCATTTAAGTCAATTCCTTAGAATAAATCTCTTTAGGTGTGTGTGTGTGTGTGTGTGTGAGAGAGAGAGAGAGATAGATAGATAGAGAGAGAGAGAGAGAGAGAGAGAGAGAAGGATTTGTATCAAGGAATTGGCTTACACAGCTGAGGGGCTGGCAAGCCCCTAATCCGTAGGTGCAGCTGGCAGACGAGTGGGCTGGGGCTGAGCCTGCCATCCCCAGGGGCAAGTCCTCCTTCCTCAGTGTTTGCTCTAAAAGGCCTTTCGGCTGAGTGGATGAGGCACACTCCGATTACTGAGGAAAACCTCCTTTACTTCAAGTCAGTTGACTGCAGACGCTTCATTGATGAAACACCTTGACAGCAACCCCAGGCTGGCGCTTGATGGGCTAACCGGGCACTGCAGCCTGGCCAGGCTGGCACCCAAGACACCACCACAGGGTGTGAGCTGAAAGCCTCGCATCGTGCTTGAGACGATGTAGGTGTGTTGGGAAGTTAAACACGGGGACATAAATTTTGGGGGATTTCTGTCAGCTCTTCAGATTACACCAACATGTACTCAACACCTCCCATGTGCTACGCTGTCCCCACCCACCTGGGCCGTGTCCTCTTGAACCACCCACAGCTCTCGGGGGCAAATGCCTGTGCTATCCCCGTTTCACAGGTGAGGAAATGCAGATGAAATGTGGGCTCAGGGTCATGTAGCTGACACAGAGCAGCACTCGAGGCCAGGACCCCTGGCAGCTGTGCTTTTACCCTCTCTTCTATAAGACGCCCAAGAAGCTTTCTACTTTAAGCCAATCCTGGATTATTCATCAGAGGTGAGTAGGTCAGCATCTTCCATGCCAATAATTGTCTGTGAAGTTTGGGGCAAGTCATTTCACCTCTCTGAGCCTCAGTTTCACCAAATATATAATGGGAATTATACACACACACACAAACCATATATACACAGGTGCATTCCCATTTTAGGTGTCTCGTTATGTGCTAGATACTCGGAAGTTTTGCGAGACAAAGTGGGTGGAAACCGGAAGCACTGCACCAGTGGTTGAATTCCTTCACCTTAATTTCTGCAGTGCATCGTGTTACTAGCTGCTACCTCCATGCTCAGCTTTGCCTGATGCATCACTGTGCAACAGGCAGGCATTGCTCCAGGAAGCGAGGGGTGCACTTATAAAAAGGTATCTCTTTTATTTTCCTAAACTAAAATCCATTTCCAGCTCCTTTCCCACCAAGATTAGAGAGAAGTCCATGTCACTCTTTTTTCCTGTTTGCTCTTTCCTGCTCCCAGGTGTTTCCCAGACCTGGGGGCACCTAGGGGCCCCTGGGCAGAGCCTGGCCATGGCAGGGTACAGCCTCAGCTACTCCTTGTCTAGAGCTGGGCACCCCATTGCCAGGAAACTCCTCGTTCCCAGCTCAGCCACCAGGCATCCTGCAGAGATCCCAAGGCCCCAAGTTCAGTGCCCAGCAGGGACTGTTGTGGGAAACCCTGCCTCCACCATGCCCGGCCTGCGAGGCTCAGGCCATAGCCACACTTGGGTTTCCTTCTCCTGATCTTGGTGCACCTCACACCCAAGGTTTGGGCCACATTGCCTTTCCTCTGTTTGCAGTCTCCGGTGCCTTCACTCCCAGGAAAATGCGACCCTGATGGATTTGCCTCTTCATGACAGCTCCCACCAGCCTCTCACATTGTCGTCCTTCACGGGACTCTCCCTGGGACTGAAGGAGCTGGAATCTTTATAAAGGAAGATGCTTTCTCCTCCTCCTCCTTCCCTTTTTCCTCCTCACCTTCCTACTCCTCTTTTTCCTTTTCCTCTACCCCCTTCTTTTCCTTGCTTATTTCAAAGCTGTTAACTTAAACATCTCTTGTTTTTTTCTGTTCTTGTTTGTTATCAGCAGTTCACCTGTCACATCATTTGCATATGCAAAGGGGCCTGGGAGCTGCAGGTGTGCAGGCTCTGGAAGGTGTGATCTCCCCCCACAGGTCTCTCACCTACAACATTCTGGGAGGAAACCTGGGAGAGAGGATGACACCCACTGGTGGAGTTCAGGAGGAAGCTGTTGCCATGGAAACTCCAGCTTGGCACTGTATGCAAATGCCCGTCTCCCTTGAAATCCACCTGACAGTGATACCACACAGAAAATAGGGAACACAGTAAAATGGGTTTTTAACTTTTATGTGGGGTTTGTGAGAGCTGTGTCTGCTAATTAATTATGCACAAGCAGTTGGAGAGTCAATGTGGCAGAAATGTCTGCAGGTAATGGCCTTCTGAAAAATTCCTTTCAATTCTTAAAATTTTTTAAGAAAAGGAAAGTCAGTTCATTTAGTGCAGACTTCTCTGGGAAAGTGGTGTTCTCACTTGGCATTAAGGTGACAGAAATGTGACCACGAAGGGGCCAGGGTTGACAGGTTTCCATCCTGCCTGTGTGTGGGTGCAGTCTCCTGGGAGGCATCCCAAATTAGTAGGTACAAGGGAGGAGCTCCCCAAATGGAAGCCCCTCCCGAGGTGACTCCATCAGAGCCCTGTCAGGTGAGCCTGGGGGTGGGCTCCTAATTCTGGGGGGAGACTTTTCCAGAGCTCAGAAAGCGGGTGACTGGGCCCAGCCTTGCCTGGGCTTCTGTGGAAGCAGAGAGCAGCCGTTGGCCGGTGTAGCTCTCCTTGCAAAGCCACCTGAGTTTGTCACACCATCCCAGAAGAAGCCCAGCCATGGAGGGAGGCTGGGATGCTAGCAGAGGGGAAGGAAAATGAAGTGCATTAATGGCACACATAGGGAAAGCATTTAGAGTCCCCCGGCACCTTCCCACAAGCACTCTGGCCCTGTGCTCACCCTCCAGGGTCTGTGATCTTCCCAGCCAGGAGGGCAGTGGGCACCCAGAGACCCGGCAGCTGGGACACAGCCGGTGCTGGGCAGCACAACGGCACTGCAGGGGCCGAGAGACCCCCCGTAGGAACATGGGGGACTGTTGGGGCAGTGTGTGGGGGGCTGATGGTGGAGGTGCTGAGACTGGGAAGCAGATCCCACAGCCCAGACACGTGGCTCTCTTCAGTTCTCTGAGTGGCTCCACGACCCCTCTACAGGGGAGGAAACTGAGGCTGCAGGAGGCCAGGGGGCCTGGCAGGGGCACTGCAGAGCGCAGCAGTCACCTTCCACATGGGCTCTTCCTGCTCCCCTTGGGTAACTCCTCCACCTGTTTCCTAAAACATCTTTGCATCAAGAGTCCCCTTCTGTCCCAGCGCAGCTCCGTGGATGTCACTGTATCTGCAGCACCCGTGGGTGCTTCATCATCCTCAGAATGGGGCCCTGAAGCAGGGATGGCGATGAGTGACGTGCGCTGACGTGTGAGCAGACTGGCAAGTGGGTGAAGTGGTGGAGTCTCTCCAAATCTGGAAGATTCAGCGAGGATGAGTTCCCTGGGGCACTGGGAACTGATGTCCAGAAAGGAAGGTACACAAACCCTGTAGGGAGCCGGTTAGCAAGATGCACAGAGGTAGGTCACGCTGGGCCTGTGATTTGCATTCCCTGCTGACACATTCACAGCCCTCCCTCAGCCTCCTCTCTCAGACCGCCTGGGGGGGTGGCCCCCAGAGCCTCCCAGCTGTTTGTGCGCCGCGCGGGGCAGCCACGAGGCAAGCGTGAACAGTGGTCAGGAGTGGCAGAGACTGCTGGCCCGGGGAGGAGTGCGGTGGGCGTCCACGCTGGGGCAGTCTGTCCAGGCTTCAGGAAAGCCACAGATCCTGGAGCGATGCTGCGCATTGCTCGGCGCCTGGCAGCTCTTTCATAGCGATGGTCTCGCTGGATTCTCATGGCACCTGAGGAAGAAGGTAAAGGCAGAGCCCACAGGAAGGCACAGCAGGTCAGTTCCCACAGCCCGGGGGGAGTCCCAGGGAGATATGGGGGACCCCAGCCCCCTAACAGCACACTGCCCCTCTGGCTCCCCTGGCCCTGGGGCTTTCTATTGGCAGAAGAAAGTCGGTAATAGTTCTCTGGGGGAATTTCAACAAAGGCATTGGATTGTAGGTTAAAATTTGCTTCTCTGTAATTGGAAGTGCAAACAGAAGTGATCATAGGCTGATTTGTCGCAATTTGGCAAATCTAAGGAACGCGTGGCTCTGCTGGAGCAGGAGTGGCAGCGAGCAGCCCTGGCCGGCCCCCCGTGGCTCCCCTCACTTGGGCAGGACAGACGAGGGTCCTCGCCAAGGCCCGCCCAGGTCGAGCGCTGGATCCTGGGGGCAGCAGGGAGCTCACAGGTCGTGGGGGATGCTTCTAGAAGCCAGGCCCAAGGCTGGGGGCCTCCAGGACATGGAGGTGCAGCTTTAACAGAGTGGAGCCTGGGGGCTGCTTGATGTACCTCCTTCAGCTCCAACACACACACACACACACACACACGCACATGCACACACACATGCACACACATACGCGCACACACGCACACATCTGTGCACACACACATGCACATGCACACACAAATGTACACACACATGTGTACATGCACACATGTGCACCCACACGCACCCACACATGCATGTGCGCACACACACACCCACATGCGCACATGCACACACACACAGGCATGCACACAAACACACATGCAAGCACATGCGCACACATGCGCACACACATGCACACAAACACACGCGCACACACATGCACACACATGCATACACACACGGACACACACACACATGGACACACATACACACACATGCACACACGCATGCACACACACACACACCTTGTCAACTCCAAAGGACTATGACAACACCATTGATTTTGCATTGTTTGAAGTAGAAGCCAGTGCTTAATTCAGAAGAATGAACGTTTGAGTGTAGAATTTTCAGTTCTGAGTATCTTCACTGTGAAGTTTGGCAGACACTGCTGTGCTTGCCGGCTCTCAGCGATGGAGCCTCCTACCTCCCAGCTGGTGCCTGCCTCCTCTTGCCACTCAAAACCCATGCCCCGAGGCTGGCAGGGGGAGCACCCCTGGGTTCAGCACTGCACCCCAGCCACACCTGTGCAGAGCTGAGCTGCAGGCTGGTCAGGGCCCTGCTCTGAAATGGGCTGACCCCGAAATGGCATTCTCCAGCCCAGAGGCCTCTTTGGGGCTCCATCTCCTTTCTAAACCCAAGGACACCACTTGGAACTAATTCTGCAGAGATTAAACCCTGCCTGCCAAACATTTAGAAAACAGGGCACTAAACATGTGTCAAACAAAGGGGGAGAAGTGAGTAAGACAAGTAAAGTGAAGTGCAAAGGAGTTTTAAGAGCTCTGAATTACTGCAGTCGTGGTGCTCTGCTGCCTTCTCAGCGTTATCTCTAGCATGTATTGTGTAACTCCCTCCCACTCACTCTCTGCCTCTCCCAATGAAGAGTCTGGCTAGGTTTCCTAGGATTTTTTACAGTAGAAATTTAAATACAGTATCTGAAGCTTTTAGCTTTGCTTATGGTGATACAAAAATCCCATTATCAATTAGAACTGATAATGTTTTATAGACTGTTCTCTTTATTAGTGCCATATTGCAGCTAATTCTAGAGAACAATTTCTTAGAAATGTCCATGGGTTATGGTTTTGCTGACTTGATCTTGCAGAAGATTGAAGCTTCCAGCGGGAGCCTGCCTAAGTGTGCCCCAGGTCACCTCCTCCCTGGCAGCCCACCCGAGGGGAGAGCCGAGGGCTTTCCGGTCCTGCGATTCTCCTGTGCTCCTGCACGGTGCTTGGAAGGCAGCTGCAGACGTGCCAGGTGGTCTCTGATCCTCACCTAGGGAAGTTACCAGTCCCATCACGTGTTTGTCTGTTTCTGGAGTCATTACTGGACTGATACCCAAAAACTTACCTGCTAAAAAAACTTACCTGCCAATGTGGGATGAAGCAGTTCCCTTTAGAGCTTTCACACCAGCACTTCTGACACCGGATCACAGCAGCCAACCACTTCACATGAGCCACCAGCAAAACACACAATTCCCAGCCCTAAGAACCTTCTGGAAGGCTCACTTCACAGACTGAATCTCGCACAATTGGACGCCACCTCCATCATCCGACCTCTCACAGCTTCAGCTCACCTTCCACTGGCGATTTGAGCCCAGGTCAGAACAAGGAGCCCATCTGCTTTGCCCAGGGTGACTTTTCAAGTTTGAAGCCAAACTTCAAGCAAGGCGTGGGGACAAACATCCATTTCCATCTCAAAATGCAGACTCTGCTGGATAAGTGGACCAAGGCAGAGTCAAAGGAGGTGGGTTTCAAAACCAAAGCCTTCCCATAAGACAAGTTCCACAGCCTCTTCTAGGCAGACCTCAGCATCACGTGGGAGTTATTCCTGATTTATTTTTCAGTGGGGAAACTCAGACTCAGGATGGTGTGTGCCCCAGCTAGGAGTGGCACAGCCAGGACTCAAACTCAGATTTTCAGTGTCTGAGTTCTGGACACTTCTGCTGTGCCTTGATTCTGAGAGAGCCACTTGACTATGCCCTTCCCTTTTGTGTGAATGAATTTTTGTGGTCATTAAGCATTGTTCCAGTCCCAACTTCTCCGCTGTGCTTCTGGGCTTATAAGGGGCCATGACAGGAAGTTGCTTATGATTTTGTTCTGCAGTCTCTTTGCATGGCTGTGAACATGTTGAAGGCAGGGATTAGGGTTGCATTAAAATTAACTCACTATCCCCAGAGCCTGGCTCTGTGATAGAGAGATGAGTGGGTGGGTGGGTTAGCCACTGACCATCCATTCACTCAACATCTTCAATGCTAATTTATGGAGCTCTGGGCTGGCATAACCTCTGTCACCAGGACTCTGAGATTGTAGCCATAGAGCTGTCTGTCTATGGGCCCAGTGGTCTAGAATTCTCCCACCTGCTCCATCCCCCATTCCGCCATGCAGGCAGTCCAGCCTTGGCTTTCAAGGTGAGAGAAAACTCGACCTCCTTCTGTGAGAGAAAAGATAAGTTGTTCAATCCAGCCTGCCTGACACTAGTTTTTGAGTGTGGCAAAGTCAAGGCCAAAAGCCTCCGCTCTCCCACTGTGACCGGGTGTGGAAGAGACCCTCAGAGTCTGTTTCTCAGCCTGAGTCTGAGGTCATTTACCTCTGGGCCCTGGCCAGTGGGTTTCCTGTTGAAACCTATAGGTTTTCTGTAGGTTTTCCTGTGGGTAAAGGGACCCATACCACCATCCAGCAGTTTCAAAGGGCTTCTGCCAGCTCAATTTTATGTTATCTGCAAGGTGTAGGCCTTAACACTATTCCATTCCTGAAACCCCTGCCTCTGGCAGTTTCTCTCTCCTTGCTAGGTGGCCTGGGCAGAGATGCATAGAGTATTTCTGGCCGAGATCTTAGATGGCAGAGGTGGCAGAGAGTTTGTACATGAGCGGAGCTGCCATGTTGGGCACCTCACAGGTAATAAGAGAGAGGGAAGAGAGAACTGAGAATTTGGGTGACAAGTTGGAGGACAGGATGGCAGCAGCCCTTGTCTCATCACAGACGTGGGGGCTTCACCTACTCTGGGGCTGGCAGGGGGCCTGGTGATGGGGTCAGCACACTCGACAAGGCCAGAGGGGAAAAATCGATTTACTTCTTGGCAAGCATATAGATAGGACACGTATTTCTTGATGATACTAGACAAAATCACATGCATGGACTTTTATATAACCAGATAGATGCCACAGCCTCTTGCAGGTGGGATGTGGGGCTCAAACCCTACAGGGCAATTTTCTCTAAGGGGTTATCTCTCCAAACTTTTGGAAGTCACCTCAGGAAGTGGAAAGGAGACATATGTCCAATGCAAATCCCATTGAGCACTTCAGCTCATAGCAAACAAAATTTTACCTTGTATTTTCATGAATAAATTAGAGTAGAAGGAGCTTGGATATGTGACTTTGTCTTCAGCTGATCAGGAGACACATGATTTTCTTTAAATTCTGAAGGGCCGGAATTGCAGGAGCTAATGGCCTTCAAGCAGCACAAAAGACCCAGGCCCCTGGGCACAAGTGTAGGGTGGGGAAGGGTCCTGAAGGAGCTTAGATAGAGACAGCTTACAAAGAGAAGCAAAAGGGGTTGGGAGGCACCCACGGTCCAAAATAGGACCATACATGGCCAATAAGCTGATGGAAAAGGAGGCAAACTCCATTAAGTTCCAATGTCTGAGAGTCATTAGTGGATAGATACTTTGTCACCAGGAGTGATGGTTGAGTTTGTGTGTCAACTTGGCCATATGATGGTGTTCAGGTTTCTGGTCAAGCAAGCACTGGCCTAACTGTTACTACAAGGACATTTGTGGCTGGTTAATAAACCAGAAGGCTGGTTTATTAAATCATCAGTCAATTTACTGCACTTGTGACTGATGATGTCAATGAATGGCATGTCTTCAAATTCCATCAGCTGGATTTAATCCAATCAGTTGAAGACTTTTAAAGGAGAAATAGAGAGAAACTTCACTTTTTCTTTCACTAGCCAATGTTTCCTGGGGAGTTCATCAATGACCTTCATCGGAGTTGCCAGTTCACTGCCTGCCCTACAGAATTGGACTTGTGCATCCTGCCCTATGGAATTTGGATTCATGCATCTTGCCCTATGGAATTTGGGCTTGTGCATCCCCAAAGTTGCATGAGACACTTTTATAAAATCTTATATTTACAGATACCTCCTGTTGGTTCTTTCCCTAGAGAACCCTAACTAATACAACAGGCATATTGGGGCTTTTCCAAGCACTGGCGTAGTAGCCATGCTGTCCCCAAACACCAGGGTATGGGCTCCACTCTCTCTGAGCACTGTGGTCATGGCCATCATCTCCCCAACTGCTGGTGCATGGGCCCAGTCTTCTCTGAGAGCTGGGGTGGAAGTCCCTCTCTCTTAGCCCAAGGGAATCTCTTCTTCCACACCATTGCTTCCATGGTTTTGTCCTTGAAGTCATACTTCTTTCATTTTGTCCTGTCTCTATTCTGTTCATTCCAGACTGACAGTGTGTCTCCACAAACAAAGTTCTCAAAAACCTTATCAGCACTGTGTGTCATTCAGGGGAGTCCAAGCCACCAGACAAAAGAGTCTCCCACAGAGCCTCCCTGGTTGAATGCATTTCCAATCCTGACTTCCTCTGAGAAGGCTGACTGGATCTTTGAATCACATGTTAACTTCAAGAGCCTTGTTCTCTGGGGCCTAGCTTCACAGAAGCTCAGGGAGGTTCCTGACAGAGCCACTTCTGTCCCTATTTCAGAGCACACAATCTGGATAGGCTGAGAATTTTCCAAATCATCAATTGCTGGTTCTTTATTCTTGGCAGTTCAGTCCTCAGTTTATACCATTTTTCTCTCCTTTTACTATAAGTAGCAAGGAGAAGCCAGGCTGTACCTTCCACACTTAACTTGCAAAGGATCTCAGCTAAACATCCAAGTTTATCACTTAAAAGTTCTGCCTTCCATCTGACATCAGAACACAATTTTGCCAAGTTCTCTTCTAATTTATATGGAGGTTTCCCTTTCCTCCAATTTCCAATTATACATTCATAATTTTCTTCTAAGTCCATGTTATGGTTAGGTTCACGTGTCAACTTGGTCAGGTAATGGTGACTAGTTGTCTGGCCAAGCAAGCTCCGGCCTAACTACTACTGCAGGGACATTTCGTGGATTTAAATCATCAGTAAAATGATTGCATTTATGGCTGATTACATCCTCAGTCAACTAAAGGGAGTGACTTACACAATAAGAGACGTTTAATACAATCAGTTGAAGGCTTTAAAAGGAGAAATGATTACTTCAGCAGTCAGAAGAAAAATTTCCATTTCTATTTCAGCCCGCTTCTCCTGGGTAATTCATCAATAACCTTCACTGGAGTTGCCAGCTTGCAGCCTGCCCTCTGGCATTTGGACTCATGCATCCCCACAGTTGCATGAGGCACTTTTATAAAATCTCACATTTACAGATATCTCCTGTTGGTTCTGTTTCCCTAGAGAACCCTGCCTAACACAGTTTTGTGCTGGGAGTGGTTCTTGAGAAACATAATCTTAAAAATGGGCTTTTTCAATTGGTTTTCTACTCTGATTAAATTCAAGGCACTAATGACTATATTTCCATTAATTAAGATGGTACTGACAGTCTATGGTGTGAGTTGGCAATAGAAATACACAAAACATCACCATTTGATTCCACTTATCATATGCTTATATGAGGCTAGGCTCTGGATGAGAGTGTTCTTGACATCTTAACAAAGTTTTGTGGAGTTAAGAGGTATAATGATGTTGGGTGGTTGTTCCTAGATATACTGGATATAGTTATAAAAGAAGAGGATGAGCTGAAGTCTTCAAATTTGCAACATAAGCACCTTAAGAAGATGCAGAAGTCTGTATGTGTGCCCTGTAAGAAAATCTTATTTCCTGTGGCTGTAGATCTCAGGTCTCTGAAAACCAGACCCAGACTCGCATTGTGTGAGTAGCAGATTTACAACGCAAACTAAATTCTCAACCTTCCAGGGTGTCTGCTGTTAAAGTGAGGGAATTGATTGGAAAGGAATGGGATTC
>PVKY010007219.1:0-15130 GCA_004027775.1 Bradypus variegatus | reverse complement strand
ACAGGCCCTTCTACTGCAGGACACAGTCTCCAGCTCAGGCACACATTTTCAAGATACGTGGGCAAGGCTCTACTAGCCTGATTCAGGCTTAGCCATTCCCCAGGTGTGCAGCTTTCTGTCTCGGAACCACAGCTGACTCCTCTGTATAATGGAGCAATAATGATCCCTTCCTGTCTGGGCTGCTGTGAGAAGTAAGCAGCCTTTTCCTTTCAGAGGGCCTTTGTCTATGACAACCCAAAGAGCCCAGCAGCACCCAGAAAGCGCACAGCTCTGGTATGTCAGAAAAGCCATTTCCCAGAGCAAGAGCTGGACTCACCCCTACAGAGGCTGGGAACATGAGGACAGTCCCTCTCCTCCCCACTGGGAATTCTGCTCCATCCCTCATCAGCAGGGAGCAAGACACCATCATTTTGAATATTTAAATATGATATAGGCTCCTGGCCAGATGCACCTCTCTTTGCCTCTTCAGAGACTGCAGGAGGATCTATCACAGTGTAATGAGGTCTGATTTGGATGTTCAGCCAGTGTAAGCAACAGAAAGACTGCCACTGATCAGGCCAGAGGACTGAGCAGCAGCGTTACTAATCCATTCTTAGAAAGGAGGGCTTTCCCTGGGAGCTGGGAGGCTGGTCTTGAAGGGAGGACTATGTCAGGAGACTGAGGGACATGGAGGCTCTGGACCCCAGGAGGCTGCTGCTAGCATCGGGCTGCTGAGGCTGAAAAGGAAGAGATGGGAAAGTGTCCTAAGGCCCTAGCCTGGGGAGGGTGACACCCTGGACCTCAGAGTAGCACATCAGGCCACTCAGCCTGATCACCGAGGAAGTGAAGCCCCAGCCATGCCTAATGCCTTTGGGAAGAGGGAAGAAGCCTCAGCATGTGTTCCAAAATGGCTTGTGTGACCCACAGCAAGGCTTTTTGCTTCTCTGAGTCTCAGTCCCCCACAGACGCACCACGGGGGGAGGGTTGGGGGTCACGTCTGACATAGCCCTGGGCCCACCACCCAGCCCTGAGGTCCCGCTCTCAAGTGGCTGCCAATCCCTATGTGGGCGCCCCATCCCAACCCCAGCTTCAGGGCCTGCAGTTGGTCGGTCAGCCAAGCCTCCACCCAGCCACCAAACTTCATTCAAATCTACCACTCTCTTTGTTCCCTTTACTTTAGCAAATTGTAAAGGGCCCTTCTGTCATCTCATCCTCCCAGCAAGGCGCAGCCCAGAACTGCAGGGCCTTCTCCCCAACCCACCCAGACTCTTGCTTCTTGTTCCCCACCCACTCACCTCCCCACTTTACACCTCCCTCAGGCCCCCACTGCAGCAAGGGGAAGGCCAAGTCCACACCAGTGGCCCAAGTGAGAGGTCACCAGAGGGGCACCAGCCAGGCTGGAGAAGGGGGGAGTGGGCAGGAGGAGCCTCGTAAAGGAAGAGAGTGGGAGGCATCACATGAGCATCCTCCAGCGTGGGGAGGAGGCAGGAAGGGCAGCAGGGCTGTGGCATGCTGGCCCTTTACCTACATACTCTTTTTCTTTTAAATGACACCGAGTCAGATTCTGAGTTGCATATCTCACAGTACTCTGAAGATCACAGAAGTCAGGGGACTCACCCAAGGCCACCCAGCTGGAGGTAAAGGAACCCAGCTTGGGCCCCAGGCCTGTCTGACCCTGCAGGGCTTCCAACCTTAGGCCAATTCTGAGGGCCTGGGCATGGGGGAGTGGTCCAGGCTGGAAACACCACAGCAGTGAGGCATCTAGAGGCAGAGAAGAGCCATGCTGACAAATTCTGGCATGGGGCTGGGCGCAAGGATGAGCAGGCCCAGAGAAAAACAGTGGGAAATGGATGGTGACACCCTTGTTGATCCCTCAGGATGAGTGGGGTTGGGGGGAGGGGTGCATTCACATTACAAATCCCCCCCAACTCCCCCTCCCCCTGGCTCACATTGTCTGACCTGTGAGAAGGTCAAGACTCCCAGTTCAGCCACTCCTCTAGAAAGGAGCACAGCAGGAGGAGAGCCTCCCTCATAGCCAGGGAGTGAGGGAGCAGCACAAAAAGGAGGAATTATTTTGTTATGCTAGAAAGATACAGGGTTCTTTCATGTAATCCAAGCATAGAAGGGTAGAAAGTTTAGGTAGGCCTCACAAGAACTAAGGTCACACCTGCCACATCTCTGGACCATGGCATCTCCGCTCAACTTTCTATCTCTCTCTGGCTTTCTCTGCTCCTTCACCTGCTTGCCTGGGGTCCCATCATGGCCAATGCAGAATCTAGCCTCAGCTCCTGAATCTAGTGTCCTACCAGTTTAAGCTCCCCTAGAACTTTTCTCCGTCTCTGATTCCAAATCCCAAGAGAATTAATTGACCTAACCCAGCCCATGGTTTGGTCATCTGGTGTCAGGTGACCTTTCTCCAATCAGTGGGAGCTGGTCTCAGGGTGGGGGTAAGGGATGGTTAGGGTTGGGGCATGGGGCACAAACAGCAACCAGAATGTGTAGACATTAGAAAGGAGTGTGGGAAGGCTGAATATGATCTATTGATACAAGGATGTTCCATGAAGCATTGCTTATGATTTTAAAAATCATGGTTCACTCAAATTCACTAATTCACTATTTACTCGCTAAGCATATCATGCTTTGCAGGTTCCAGACGGAGCACTAGACCCTGAAGTGGACAAGTCTAGCCTCAGTTGAGCCAAATGCTCATTCAATCACTGTAGAGTAGAGGCTCGGGCCACAAAGCAGCTTCTCAAAGGGAGGTGCCGGGCAAAGGTTGGCAGGTGCCTCCAGAAAAAAAATTAACAAAGCAAATAAACTCAGCCCCAGAGAGAAACCCACAAAGCAGTCAAGATGATGTAAACAGCAATAGTTTAGGCCCTTCCCGTGCTGAAGGCAGGTGCCAACAGCCTTAGAGCCAAAGGCATTGGAGTCTGGCAGAAAAGGTGGTTCCTCTCCAGACTTGGCAGGCCCAGCTCTCCCATTTTGAACTTCCTTTTGGCCCAAAAGCCAGCAGCCCCAGCCGACAGAAACAGTGTCCTCGCTTCTACCTGAGCTTAATTCAAACCATTCTGTCCAACCCTAATTCGGAGCTTTTATTGGGTTTTAGGTTACGCTATATATGGCAAAATTGAAATATTTTTTCAATATTAAATTAGAAACATACCATGGGGGGGGTGTTAAAGCCTTTTACAACACTGTAGAGTGAAATGTCCTCAGCTCTGCAACTGAAATCTAACCAAGGTAACCTTCCACTGCAGAAATGTTGATATCGAGAGGCTTGTGTCCTCTGGAATGTGTTTTCCTTCTCCTTTTCCAAAAGCGGTCGACAATGTTCTTCTAATTAGTCTGGGGTGTGTGAGTGCTGAAAATAAGAGTACAGCAGCAGAGGTGAACAGATGAAAATCTCCACTCAAGCTGACCTTTCAAACGGGCATGTCCATCACCACTATCTATGGCCATAAAGTGAGACTTGGAGAGAATACCATACTCCAGACGGTTCAGGCCAGGATTGTCTGGATGCTTGTCTGGCATATTCAGACAATTGAGACAAGCTGTGGAGGGAACCCATGCCCACGGAGTAGGAGGGTGGGGGGAGCAGAGACCAGGGCCCAGGCAACTTGAGACCGGCAGTGCTTAGGCTAGAAAATGCTTCTGGCTGCCCTACTAAAAACAGCTCCTCCACTGGGCACTCCTCAGGTGAACACTGTTCACACTCTGAGATGAGGGGCTCCAGGAGCTCATCTGCATCCTGGCCACCCTGCTGCTGTACATCATAAGGATGGCTTGTCAAATGATTAAAGACTTAAGCATATGGCTTGGGACACAGCAGAGCCCACTCCTTTGACATCGTGGGACCCCTACTACCCAACTTGGAATTTTGGAAGAAATGTAGTTGTCTTTTGGGAAGAAATCAAGGCAATGAAAAAGAAGCAGCTGATAAACGCCAAGAACTAAAAAATAGAACAATCATGAGAACATGCATATATTTGTCCTATGTGGGGCAATCTAATTTCCTTGAACTCTAAAAACCAGAGCATCACTCTCCAAGGCTAATCTTTCTCCCTGTTATCTGACCACCCATCTCGAGGGCAGAGTAGCCAACCAGCCTTGATGCCACTGCCACTGCAATGAGGGCAGTGCCAGCACAGGCCAGGGGGACAAACAGCCATTTTGAAGAACCAGGAAAGGCTGAGTTCACTCCTCAGTGCACTGAGTAGGGATGGGATGGGGTTTGCTAGCCATCCCCATGAGCCAACTGGTTGAGTGTCAAATGCTAGGTAGAAAGAATAAGAATGATCTGATACCTTCTTTTGGCAGAAAGAGGCACTTGTGGAGTTCATCCAGATGCTTCTTTTCACCTCTGAGGGGTCCTGTTTGAAGACGAACCCAGATCACTGCTCTGCCAGTGGCCTCTCTGGTCCCACGCTGAAGCTCCTTGCCTGCCTGCACCCAGCACTGGGTCTGATCCTCTGATGACTACTATGGAGTAGTGGGGAGGACGCAACCCGTTCTTGGTGCTGGAGGAGGTTCCTGCCTGGTTGTGGGGACTGGACCTCCACATGGGAGAGTGAAAGAACTGCACAGAGCCATATGCCTGAATGGTGTGTCACTTGAGCACATGACAAAGAAGGAACTGTGTGTGTAAAAAAGATTTTGGTGGGCCAAAAAAAGTCTTAAAGTCTTCCCAGAGAGACAGGCCAAGATTTGGCCCCTTAAGAATGGGCAGAAAGGGGATGGCAGGTGATAGAGCCAGCTCTAAGGCACAGACGTGTAATAAACAGGTGAGTTCAGAGACAGCCAATGTGAGACAAGGGACTTGTCTTGGAGAGGAGCCGTAATAAGTAAAACATCATCCTCCCAGCTCATTCTTGAGTGTGTCTTCATCTGAGTGTCCTCTGAGGTGGACTGTTACATCCGAAATGCCATCTGACAACGAGAAAGCAGGCAGGGTTACCTGGGGGAGTGCCTAGCCTCCCCCACCTCCCAGCCCCAGGCTGGAGGTTTTCACAGTGACCAAAGACTTGGGAGAAGCAGGCTGGTCCTGGTGCCCTCTCCCCCACTTCTGGCCCCACAATCTCGGGTGGCAGCTTCTCCCATTGATAACTACCCAAGATCAGGCTCGGTCTGCCCTGCCTTGGGACACAGGGGTCAGAATGAGCCCTGAGCCTTGGGCACAGTCCCCAGATGCTGGGCAGGTTGAACCCAGACTGAGGGCCAACCCCCTGCCCACCCTCAGCCTTGGGAATATTACTCTGCAGGACTAGAAATGCAAGAAGCCTCACTGCATTGGGGGGGGGGGGCGGCAGGTTTGGACACCCCCGCCCCCCCAGCAGCCGGTGCTGGTCCCAGTCAGGCTTTCAACTGACCTCTGGAAACTGAAATGGTCAAAGGGCTCTCCTTGTCTGAAGTGGCCCACTCCAGGCCCAGCCCTCCAGCTTCTGGGATCTGTTGGGCCTCCAGGTTTTCTCTGCAGCGCTACAGCGTCCCTCCAGCAGACTCAACTGGCACATCTATTAACTCCTGCTCATGTCCTCTGCTTACCCTCTCCTGCCTCCTCTCCTTCTGACAGAAAGAGGCACTTGTGGAGTTCATCCAGATGCTTCTTTACACACTATGCCCCCACGTAGAGACTGCTCAGGCCAGCACCTCCACCTTCCCTCTGCCCAGACAAGCACTGCCAGAGCCCACTGCATAGAGTGAAGGACAAAAGAGTTGGACCCCAGGCTCACTCTGTTCAAAGTACAGTGGCCAGCACAAGGCACTGGGGAGTGACCATGAGCCAGAGTAGACAAGACTAGCTCCTGCCCCTATCAAAAGTCTATCTTGGATAAGGATTTAATATCTGGAATATATAAAGAAATCCTACAACTCAACAATAAAAAGACAAACAACTCATTTAAAAAATGGGCATAAGACTTGAATAGACATTTCTCCAAAGATATAAAAATGGTTAAAAAGCACATGAAAAGATGCTCAACATCACTAGCTATTAGGGAAATGCAAATCAAAACCACGATAAGATACCATTTCTCACCCACTAGAATGACTACTATCTAAAAAAAACAGAAAACCACAAGTGTTGGAGAGGATGTGGAGAAACAGGAACACTCGTTCATTGCTGGTGGGAAAGTAAAATGGTGCAGTCGCTGTGGAACACAGTTTGGCAGTTCCTCAGAAAGCTAAGTATAGAATTACCATCTGACCCGACAATCCCACTTTTGGGTATATACCCAAAGAATTGAAAGCAGGGACTCAAACAGATATTTTCCCATCAATTTTCATAGCAGCATTACTTACAATTGCCAAAAGATGGAAGTAACCCAAATGCCCATCAACCAATGAATGGATAAACAAAATGTGGCATATACATCCAATGGAATATTACTCAGCATTAAAAAGGAATGGAGTTCTGATTTATCCAACAACATGGATGAATCTTGAAGACATTATGTTGAGTGAAATAATCTAGGCCAAAAGGACAAATATCATATAATCTCACTAATATGAAATAATTTGAATAAGCAAACTCATAGTGTCATAATCTAGAATATACATTACCAGGGGCTGGGTTGGGAGTAGGGAATGGGGAGTTAATGCTTAAATTATACAGAATTTCTATTTGGGTTGATTATAAAGTTTTAGAAATGGTTAGTGGTGATCATAACACAACACTGCAAGTGTAATTAACAGCACTGAATTATATAAGTGAATGTGATTAAAGAGGGAAATTTTAGGTTGTATATATGTTACTAGAGCAAAAATTAAAAGATAAAACATAGGACTGTACAACACAGTGAACCCTATTTGTGCTGGTTTGAAACTGTTATGGACCTCAGAAGAGCCATCATCTTTTAATCCAATCTCGTTGGATGGAACCCTTAGATTGAATGTTTCCATGGAGATATGACCCACTCAACTGTGGGTAAGACCTTTTGATCAGATCTTTTCCATAGAGGTGTGACCCTGCCCATTCCAGGTGGGTCTTAATTAGATCACTGGAGTCCTTTAAGAGAGCTCACAGAAAGAAGGAGCTCAGAGAAGCTGAGAGAGACATTTTGGAGAGAAGCTAAGCTATGTAATCCAGAGTTTGCTCCCAGGAGAAACTAAGAGCTGACACAGACCCAGACGCTTGGAGATGTAAACAGAAGGACATTTGGAGATGCTAAGCAAAGAGATGAAGCCCAGAGTTTGCCCTGGAGAAGCTAAGACAGGAGGACTCCCTGAAGCTTAGAGAGAAATGCCCCAGGAGAACAAGCAGACAGCTGAGAGAAGTTGAGACAGATATTTTGGAGAAAGCCATTTTGAAATGCAACCCAGGAGCAAAGGACTAGCAGAAGCCAGTCACGAGCCTTCCCAGCTGATAGAGGTGTTCCAGATGCCACTGACCTTTCCTCAGTGAAGGTATCCCCATGTTGATGCCTTAATTTGGATTCTTTTAAGGCCTCAGAACTGTAAATTTGTAACCTAATAAATCCCCTTTATAAAAGTCAATCAGTTTCTGGTATTTTGCATAATGGCAGCACTAGCAAACCAGAACACTACTGTAAACATAGACTATAATTAATAGTACAATTATAAAAATGTTCTTTCATGAATGATAACAAATGTACCAAACTAAGGCCAGGTGTTAGTAAAAGGCTGGGGAAATACACTCTAATGTAAATTATGGACTTTAGTTAATACGACTATAATATTTTACCATCAGTTGTAACAAAGACACCATACCAATGCAAAGTGTTAACAATGGGGGCAAGGGGTATATGGAAATGCTGCATTTTTCACTTGATTTTGCTGTAAACCAACAACTTCTTTAATTTAAAATAAATTTTAAAAAAAAGAAGAAAATGAATTAATGATCTTTCTAAAAACAGTCTATCTTAGAAAGCCAGTGCCCCTTCACGTGCACAATGGATGGTGAACAGATCCCCATGCCCAGGACAGTCCTCATGTAGGCCTGTTCTCTCTGCTTAATTCACTCTCCAAAGTGTCCCAGTTGGGACAACAGATCATGTGGTCACCCTGTTTTACCACCTCCAAGTCCAGTGAGTGGCTAAGATAGGATTCGAACCCCATCTGGCTTCGTATCCTAAACTCTTATCTCCTCAGGTACAAGGAATTACAAAGGCTCGAACAAGAGAGATGGCGATCAATCTGAGTGGGGCCTCCATAAAGAGGAGCAAAGCGTCCTTCAGGCAGCACAGGCAAGAATGGGGAAGATCCTGGAAATCTGGAGGAAGCGATGTGGCCACAGGCTGTGGCAGGTGAGGAAGAGAAAGAAGAGCCTGGAGGGGGGAGGAACAGCGCATGCAAAGGGCTCAGACGGCCTCAGGCTAAGGGCTGGGAGGTTCTGCCGACCACTCCTGGCTAAGCACCAAAATGGCTGTGAAGAAGACGGGTGTCTTCAAGTAATGGTCTGTTGTCTAAAAAACATATCCACTTTGGCTTGAATGGAATCTGGCTATCTAGGATCAAAGCCAGGCATCCGATGCCAGAGAGACAAGTGCTTAAAAAGCCCCTAACAGAGTGGAGGCCCACCCGTGCTTCCTCTGAAGAATCATGGGCATGTGCCGGACCAGGTCCCAGGCAGGCCAGAGCACAATGTGCAGCCTGGAGACTTGGGGAAGAAGGCAGGAGTCTGCGGCAGTGACACTGCTGTACCATCGCTGGGAACAGCCATTGGAGCATTAACCCCTGGAGCCTTGCAGGCTTGGGCCTGGGCATAGACTGGGAGGGCTCCCAGGGTGGGAGCGCCCTGTGGGCAGGAGCTGGGGCACAGGCTGGAGGCCCTGGCCTATAAGGCAGTGTCACAGAGTCCAGGGAAGCTCCCACACCAGGAAATCTTCTCCCCTGCCTAGCCCTGATTCCTTCCCATCTTAAGTCTAGCTCCTCCAGGAGTATTTCCCAAATCCCACCCCTAAGTATAACTAGGATCCCCTGTTAACACTGTTTCATTGAAACTGCTTAAGTTTTCAGCCAAAGAATTTATCACAATCTGTAAATAGAAATGTGTTTGTTTGCCTATTATTTGATTATCCCCACTGCGCTGGAAGCTCTGCAGGGGCTAGGACTGTGGCTATTTTATCCACCAGTATATCTCCAGTGCTTAGTACACATAATAAATATTGTAGAGATACTGACTAAGTGGATGTATTATTGAAATGCTACCATTAGAACATCTACCTTAGATCCTTTCACTTATCCAGTCAACCACATTTTACTGAGTACCTTCTATGTGCCAAACCCAAAGTTAGGAAAAGCAGGATTTAAAAACAATTCTTTTAAGATACAAATACCCACAGTAGAGTTAAACTCTAGGATACTATCAGTTATTCACAAACTTGGGGGAATTTATTTAGACAGTTAGTTTCCAGAGTGACAGCTAATTTGGAGGAGGGCTTGGACCCTGGCAGAAGGAAGAAAGAGGATTCTAGATCTGAGAATGCCAAAGCAGAAGACAAGCATGAATGAGGCTCTGGGTGGAGGTGAGAATCTGGGTACCTGGAAAGCACCTGAGAAGTGAACGGGAGGGAGCCAGAAAAAGACTGGGCAGGGACAAACAAAGAGAGGGAAATGCGCACAAAAAAATCCACTTTACCTTACAAAACATCACCTCCCCTGAACAGGTCCTGCATTACACATTTTCAAACGTCAGCACAATTAATCCTCATGCAACACCAAAAGGTAAGCAGTGTTATTCCATTTTACAGAGAAGGCTCCTACAGCCAGAGAAGTCAAACAACCTGCCAAAGGACATTGCTAATTGAGAGACTGGGCCTGGATTCAAACCCAGGCTACTGAGTCCCAACTTTTCTGGGGCCCAGGACTGCTTCCGCAGCAGGCCCCATCCAGACTCTCTCCACGTGGGGATTTCCATGTCAGTAATAATAATGCATCTTCTGACAGCGGCTGGAGAAAATTATGCTTGGTTTTCACCACAGAGAGGAGGAGGGAGCCACCATCTCTGGCACTAATCTTGCCAGTCAAGGCCCCGGGTCTTGCTTCACAACCAAAGGACCTTGAGAATAAAGGGACAAGGGGAAGATAGTACAGTTCACACACTTTTCACCAATAGTGCTAGCCACTGGCCAGGTCAAAACCAAAAGACCCTGTGGAAGGGGTGTGTGAGAGATAACAAAGCAGAGGGCAGGGCCCGGGGGCTCCACTGGTCAGAGAGGGAAGGTCACTGGGAGGAACCTGGTATAGCCATAATGGCACCTGCCCTTCCACACAGAACTGCCTGCCTCCCCAACCCCACCAGCTGCATGGAGACAGCTCTGGTGGGCAGGAACAGCAGCAGGACAGGGGAGCCCTCTACTGTCCTGCCCCTTTCTTGAGACAGATGTGTTTGATAGGAGTGGGGAGAAAGGCCATATGTGGACTCCAAGAGAGGCTGTCAGGAAGCAGGGACAGCAGGGAGGATGATCAGAGAAGATGTGTCAGAGAAATCAACCCAGGGACTGGGTGGCTTGGCCAGACTCAACATTTTACTGCTAGGGAAACTGAGGCCAGACAGGGAAGGGCTTGACTCCAGGCCACAGAGTGAGGGAGGGCTGATCTAGAGCTGGGTTCCCAGGCCTGGCATCATCCACGCAGCTCTGCAAATTGTGTCTCTCTTTGCTGATATCCTAAGTCCCCACCCCAAGGGACTGGGTAGAACTGGGCCGAAAAGGGCATTCCTGAATGGCCCCATAGATGAGCCTCTCCCTCACCACCATGAGCCTGTGATGTGACCTCTGTCCAACTCTTCATGGCTGTGGCCATGGGACCAGAAGCTGAGCTCCCCAAGTCTCTCAGAGCAGGGCCAACCACCACTTTTTCAGGCACTGACAGAGAAGAAACGTGAGGCCACAAGAGGGGTGGAGAGAGCCGAGGCTCTGGAGATAGCACATGGGCATTTAAATTCAGGCCCCATACTTGATGGCTGTCTGCCTAAGTCCCCTCAGCCCTGTTTCCTCATCTGTAAAAAGAGGGCGGTAACAATGCCTACCTCAGCAGACAGTTGAAAGGATTAAACTGGTTCATATGCCACTAGCACACAGTAGGGCTTCATTCAGGACATGTTCCATCCTCTTCCTTTCGGTGAAGAAGGCCACCTTCTCACCAACCCACTTGTCCCTGGGCTTCCAGCAAACACTCCTACAGATTCTTCCACCAGTCACAACTTGGTTCCAGCATATGGGATCATGATCCAACAGGCAGTACATCTTTATTGAGCCCACTGTCTGCCAAGTTGGTGAGGACGCTGGAGGTCGTGCTCATACCCTGGTTGGGGAGACAAGCTACAGCATCAGTAAGCACAGAGTAGGCCCTAAATAAACATCTGCTCATAGACTGGACAAATGACTCACACAGTCACTCGAAAGTCACTGCCCTCTTCATCCCCCCACTGTTCAAAATGGACTGCCACACCCAGAGGAGGTGATGAGAGCACAGAGATTTTAAAGAACTTACGGTCACACCGCAGGCTGGTGCCAGAGATCGGACCAGGGTACAAGCAGAGCAGATTTCTTGACAGAGTAATCCCTGACTCGGAAACCCAACTGACTTGAATGACATTTCAAGCCCTGGCTTTACCATCTAGGCTGTATGACCTTGGGCAGGATGCTAAACCTCTCTGAACTTCAGTTTCTTCTGCAAAATGAAGTGACCCCTTCCTCCCAGAGTAGAGGTGAGACTGACAAGAGATCCCTGTATGCAAAGCATCAAGTGTGAGATGAGGCACTCAGAGGGACTTGGTGCAGCCACTTCCCATCCTACCTTAACCCCACCTAAAGTAACCAGAAGGCAGTGACCCAATGAAAAGGCATTAGGTACCAAAACAAGAGGCTGAGTTACAGAATTTCTTCAGAAGTACAACAAGGAGATAGAGAACCACACAGGAGCTTGTTTTTAAAGACAAAGAAAAATATGGTTAAGCAGGCCCGAGAATGCCACAATAAAAGAATGAAAATATTTTTCTTACCAGGGCATTTGTATATCAACAACTGATAGGAGGCGGGAATGGCCACCACAAGGCTGCCAGGCACCACCGGGAGCCCCACGTGAGGGTCCACGAGCTGGGACCCAGCAGGCCCCAGCAGGCAGGCAGCGTGAGGGAGGCCTTCCCAGGCCCTCTGTTCTCCAGCCTGTGAAATGGAACTGGGCTTGATCCACTCAGGGCAACTTTTTATCTGCTATAATTACCATCTCCAGGTTGGGGGAGGACTTGACATTTTATAGTCAGGCACAGAGAGGTTAAGGATTGCTCCTCAGGTCACACAGCTAATGAGTGGCGTGGCGAGGCTGGACTAAAGCCCGCATGGTCCCCCTCTGCCACACTGCTGCCCCATCCTGGGGGACTCTGCATTTGTTTGTTCAGGCCCTATGAGCGGCACTGAGGCCCGAGATGAACCATATACGCTCTTGCCGGTGAGCGCTCTCAGCACCTTCTGTCCTGTCCTCTGGGGGTGGGCTTACCTGGCCCTGTCAGCTCTGCGCTTCTCCCGACACACAGACACAACATGTGGGAATGTGCTTTCAGGCTGTCCTCACCCTTGCTCCCTCGCTGCTCAGACAACCATGAACGGTTTCCTGTTCTCAAATTCCTTGCCTTCCTCCCACCTCCTCTTCCCCACTGCTGCTGGCCTAGTCCCCATTCTACTCACCTCGTTCCTGGGTCACGGCAAGCATCCTCCTGACCTTGAACATTCTAGCTTTTTACCCCTCCTCAAGGCCCCCGCAGAAACCAGCTTCTGGGAAACACCAATTTGCTTATGCTCCTCTCCCCCCACCCCACTCCTTGGGCTTTGAATCCTGCTGCTGCCAGCCTCCCCACCCCTGCTGATGACTTGACCTGGTCCACAGCAAGTTAGGCAGCCTGTTGCTATAGCAACCTGCTCCCCAGCTGCACACAGTAGGTGTGCAATACGTCAGTGATGTATACCTTGGCACACGGCTCTGCTTTACATCATTAGAATCCCCTTTTGTTGCCAGGATTCACCTGGAGCTCCTAGAGTGTGATCCTGGCAGGCAGAACCATCCTGTCAGCCCTGGGAGCCCCAGTGGCCATGCCCAGTAGGAGCTAGGCCTGTGGAGGGTGCTCCCAGAGCACTACCGACCCATCCTGGGTCTCGGTCTCCCCCATCTCCCACCAGGATTCCCACAGCAGACCACTCCACCTGGGGGAGAGTTCACGTTTTGGCTGGAGGGCCTCAGAAAAGGGCCCCAGCCCACCTCTGCCCAGCCTTACTTACTGATCTCAACCCAAGAGCACAGGGCAGCCCACCCCCACCCCTCCTTCAGACAAAGCCTTACACGACTTCCGTGTCCTCAGGCACAGAGCATCTTAAGTGAGGAAACTGAGGCTCCAAAAGGGGAGGGTTAGTCACCCAGAGCCCAGGTTCAAACCCTGTTGGTTCTGACACTTTCCACTACCCTGTGCCATCTCTTTCCATCCAAACCCCTGGAGGGATTGCAATAAACCTTCATCCCCTTGCAAGGGAACATTGGCTTCAGATCCTCTCCCTCTGGGTGTAAGGAGACTGCTGAGGATCATAGAGGTAAGACACAAAAGGCCTCTCCCCGGCTTCCCAACCTTGCACTCAGGTTCATCTCGGAAGGACTCTCTCATGAAAGGATTGCCCAGGTGTAGCTGGCAAGTGCTAGGGAAGGTCTCCCAGGAAACTTGTCACATGCTGGCTTGCGGGTGGTGTGATGGGGTGGGCAGCAGAGAAGTGTCTGCAGAACAGTTGATTCACTTGCATGACACACACCCCTTCCTCTCCCTGTGGCTGGCAGAAGGAATTAGTGGTTCTTGGGCATTTGCAGCGTGAAAGGGAGAGTGTTTGTGAGAAAGGCTGATAGGGTCTTCCTCCGCATGAGTTACGGTGAGCCAGTGCCCCGCGGAGGGGCATGCTCTGCCAGCAGCTCCTCTGTTTATCCTCTGTGCTCTCCCACAGTCATGAGCAGGGGGAGGGACTGAGGGACACTCTGAATGCTTTGCAGGTTGAGAAATGTTGCAACTTCCAAGCAGTGAGATTTTCCTGAGTAGCAGGGCCTTGGGTACCTCTAGGCATCTGCCCAGCCCCTGTGGATCAGAGCCGGGCCTCTGACTGCTTAGTCAGGTGGACACAGTCAGAAGCAGACTCTTCTGCCATAGATGGCAATCTTAGTCTTCAGGTAGTCAGCTGGAGAACGTGTGGCCCACCCCCATGGGAACGGACGTCCATGCTGTGGTTCTCAGTCGGCTGGTGGTCTGCCAGGGGCCGTGCCGTGTGCTAAGCACTGAACATCCAGACATAAATGCAATGTGGGCCTCACCTCACAGCTCAGGCTGGGCAGGGAAGGCAGTCAGGCAAACAGTTGCAGGTCCGTGTGCTGAGGGCTCGCAGTGGGTTAGGGATGGAGATTGCTGAGCCTGCCCACTCCCCTCTGAGGGGATCTGCCAGCCCAGACCCTGTGCTGCCTGGGCCCTGAGCCACGTGACCCCATCAGCCCAGTCTCAGCTGATTTGAGCAGGGTGGACTGTGTTTGAACTGGCTAGTGAAAAGATTAAGAGAGCTAACAAGAGTCTCACTTTAGAGAACTGGAGTTTCAAAACCAGGTGAGTTAGCAGTGGGAAGAGCCATGAAGCAGGGTCGGGACTGGTGAAGCCATTAACAGCCACACACAAGCTGAGGGCGCAGAAACTATGAAAAGCCTGAGCTTAGAAACACGGAGGGTCAGACAGTGCCGACTGGAAGCTCAGAGGGACCAGGGGGGTCAGGGAGGCTACGCCGAGAGCCGCTTACAGCTTCACAAGTGTGAGGCCAGAGTAGGCATTACGGGGTCTCCAGAACACAGGATCGGGTCTCAAACATCATTCAGTGCATCCAATCGGCATTGCCTGCCAAGTTCAGGTCCCATGTGGGATGACTGTGACTTGGCCTCTGCCCCCAAGGAGCTCACAGCCTGAAGAAGACATAAAGGTGATGGCAGTACAGGATGGGCAAATATACAAGGAAAAAAGATAAATTCTCAAATTGATAGACTTTAAAACACAATCAGTGACTGTTAGGACATGCAGACAAAAACTCAGTAACCACAAAAAATATTTTAACAACACTTAACTAATGAGCAATTCTAGAACACTGCACCCGACAACTGGAGAATAACATTATTTTCAAGTACA